>NIPM01000589.1:0-80153 GCA_002738285.1 Holacanthella duospinosa
CACTCATCATGCTCCAAGTTCTCTAGTCTTTGTCTAAAGTAGCCTTTTTGATCTTTATTTAACTCAGCATGGGATTTGTAGAACTTTACTCGTTTATCCTGAGAACTTTCACCAAGCCTCCTTTCAAGTTTCTTACCATTTACGCAGANTTTGTAGAACTTTACTCGTTTATCCTGAGAACTTTCACCAAGCCTCCTTTCAAGTTTCTTACCATTTACGCAGATATCACACATATCCGTCTTCCTTTTCAAATATTTGAAGTATTTTGGGCATAAATTGTAGTATGTAGACAAGCTTAGGTTAATTTTTGGGTTTTCGGCCATTATTTTCTTATAAATATATAGTTTAGATTGTTGGAGATTNGACAAGCTTAGGTTAATTTTTGGGTTTTCGGCCATTATTTTCTTATAAATATATAGTTTAGATTGTTGGAGATTCAATACAGGCTGATTTCTATGTAGTTTGCATGTTATCTCAGAATATTTGGTCAAATATTCATTAATTAACTCTTCTATATCTTCACCTTTTTGTTTTTTAGATTCTGGTTGATAAATTTCCCTATTTTCTATTTCATCATTTCTTTTCCTTTTTGCAGTCTTGTACATAGTGTTTGAGAAAGTAAAACCACTTTTTCTCCGATCCTTTTTCGATATTTCGCCTGCAACTATCGACAAAACTGCGTATCTTTCGTTTTTTGGAGTTTTGTTGAATAATTTTAATATATTCTTAACTAATTTTTTGATTAATGTTGGTGATTCTTCAGTATTAATGTTTTTGTTATCATACGGTAAATATCTTGTGTTCATATTAGTAACTGTAATTTAATAAACGCTAATTTTAAAAAAATGTTTGTTTAATTTATTTTACCAACAAACTGGTTGAAAATTTATTTATGGTCTGTTTTAATTCCAGAAAAAGTGTCTCTTCCGAAAATAAATTGCCAATATAGAGAGATTCTTGGTTCTCCATTGAAGTATTTTCTGGAAAAATGATGTCACTCGATAGAATGAGTTTATAAACACGGATACTAATTCCACTTCTATTTGTGGATTCTTCCATATTTGTAATTTAATTTAGCTCGGCCTTGGGCCTTGGATTCCCTTTTAATGAATAAAATAGCACTGTTAAACTTTTAATAAAACTATATTGAAAATAACAGAATCCATAATTGAGACTCCGATTAATTAAATCCTTTTAGATTATGAATAAATCTACATCATTAGGATTTTCTTTTAGAACCAATATTTATAAGGAAGAAGTTGATTTAGAAAACAGTACACTAATTTCTAATAATAGAATTATGGCGATATTGGTTTAAATCCGATGATGAGCTCCACTAACTCTGATTTAGAATAAGATTGTTGGGTTCTAAAAACGCCAAGCTACATTTTTGAAAATGGGATTAATATGGCTTATATATTTAGGTTTATTTGTACTTATCTTTGTTAATTTAGAGTATTTATTATACTTCGATATTTGGTTAATGAATTTGGAAAAGTGCAACTTTGTAAGTTTTTTCTAAAAACCATGCTATTGTTATAAAGGTAGACTTCTTTTGATGAACTTTTACATTTAATTAAAATCTCGTATTAATTAAATGTTTTACCGAAACACCATTTATGATTTTCCCACCAAAATGATCGAAGTTCAGCTTGGAAGCAAAAACAAAGGAAAAGCTTTTTATAATGTAAACAAACGATACAAAGGCTTTTAATGAGTATGGATTATAAACCCTAAAATAGTGAAATGCAAATCAAGATTAATTAATTTGGACTATAAACAGCATTATTATTTTAGTTATAAAAATGGACGAAAACACATTTTTCTGGAAATGAAGAGGCTGCTTATCTCCCTCCTCACGAGCGTGTACCACTGCAACGTGGTGATCAACAACAGCACTTCTTTGGAATCATTCAATGCGTTTCAGCTGAGCCTGCCCGAGGAGAAAGAAGGGCTCCTGTACAACCTGCAGCTGAACGACAAATGTGAGCCACAATATAGTGGAAGGTACAACAACTTCAACATCAACAGCACCATCTTGTCGATCAATTTGAATGAAAACTGCCGCTCGTACGTCGACGTCATCAAAAACAAACTGAACTCAATCATCAAAGAAATCCACAATGGTGGATACCCCGAAATCAAGACCATTTTGATCAATGAATTCAAGTCGGACAGAGAAGGCATTGGCAAACCAACGTCGGAGCTAGGCGAATTCTTTACCAAGGACAGCTACCTTAATCGAGGCATGAACTGGGTATTGGTGCCTTATAAACAGGCAAATCAAAAGCTCTTGACCGACCATCACCTCAAAGTGGTTAGCATCGAGAACAAGATCAACCCTTGGTTCGAGTTATTCGACTACAACAAAGGGAGCTTGGGCTATCTGTGGTTCCTGAAGATCGTAAAGCTGGCTTTGTTGGCTGTGGAAGCTGTGTTTATCAGCTACATCATCTACGTCAACTACAAGTCATACATTCAAATCTTCTTACTGTTTGTAGGGATCCAGCAGCTGCTAGGCAATTTCGTCTTGAATTGGCTGTTGATCTCGAGTTACCTCACCAAAATATTCATTATTATTATGTTGATTCTGTGCGGGGTAAGCAACAGCATCGAGATCATCGCCTGGTCTGACATTGTTTCCAAGATCAACAAACAGCCTTTAATGAAGCAGTTTAAACAAAGTATCAAGGTCGAATTGGTAGGCCTGATCATCAGCCAAATCATCTGGGCCGTCCTGCTTTATTTGGAACAAAAGTCGGTAAACAACCCCATCCTGGCCTATCTGCCCTTGGTCACCTTCTTCATCATTGTATTGGTGCCCTTGTTCATCGGCATTTGGTTCTACATTCACGCCTATTACTTTGTCAAGATTTTTAACCATTACGGCAAGCTGATCAAGGCCCATAAGCTGACCATGTTGATCGGTCTAACCCGCCTGGGTTTCATGGGCGTCTTCACCTTCTCGTTCTTGATTGCGTCGCAGTCCAAGTCGGCGATGAAGTACTACTTTTGGCTCACCTTCAATGACGTCTTTATTATCCTCTATAACTCCTCCATCATCCTCACCGTCATCGAAATCTTACGATTGACTAAGATTCGAAAGGGTTTAAGCTCTAATGACCAGTCCCATAGTGAGGATTCAAATTCTATTCAAGATGTGGAGAAAAAGTTAGAGGACAAATGATTAAATAACCTTATTTGATTTCTAAATCTATGTATTCTGTCAACTTCTTTTATTCCATTTATAGACTAGAACAAGTTTGTTCTTCTTTTTATTACTTATAGCAGCATTTAATACCTAAAGTCATGTAATGGAAAGCATAAATAAATTTATCCAAAAAATAAAGAGTAATCCAATTCAAATAATCAGAGCTTAGAAAAAATACTAATCTCTTATTCTTTATTTATTTAACTATTCATTAAAATGAAATTAGATCGAAATTCGGATTTTCTTGAGTGTAACTAAGCTGTTTGTTTTTATAAAAACCGCCTGTATGTTTGATTCCATAATGGTCAAACTTACTAACGTGATGTAGCCGTTCGCCAAAGTTCCAAATACTCATATTGATGTCATTATGCTTCAACCATTAAATACTCACTAAATTCATAAAAGCAGCGCTAAAATATTCAAAACTGGTTGTTTAGTAAAGAAATCCCATAATTATGATTTTTGCTTCTTTATATTCATACTTTGTTAAAATCTTTATTTGAAATTAAACATGAGTCAAAATCTTAGGAATGTCTTTCGAAATAACTCCTTTAACCCCATTCTTAATAAGCAGCCCTTTAACTTGGATCGGATTCAAATTCTTATGCAGCGAAAACAGATAAGTAGCAACGTGCGGGGCAGCCATCGAAGTGCTGATTTGGTAGAACTGCCATCGTTGCTTCTTCACTCCTGGTGCAATCACGTTCACACAAATGCCATAATTGGAGAAGGTCGCTTTCTTGTCTTAACATCGCTTGCTGCGACAGTTATGGCGATCACGCTGGATGCAGGCGATCTTTTGCAGGAGTCGCCGTTGAGATTCCCGCCAGAGACTACAACAATACTCGATCACTTATCTTGTCGATTGCTTCGTTCAACGCCTGCGTTTTCCTAAACTCATGTTGACGACGTTGCCATACCTCCCTCCATGACCATTCTTCACGTGGCTGTAAATCCACATGAGTTCCATGGCCATCGACTTGGATCTTCTCGTTCTGGGTATTGATTCCCCATTTGGCCCTTTGGCCGAAATCTTGATGAATGACGTTGATCCCAGTGTCTAAAACATAAACATTGACACCTGTCTCGCTGGAAGTATTGAAGGGATAGTGAAACTTGCCACTCAGTTTCTCTTTTTGATGTACTCGCGCTAATCCCCACGATCTACTGATTTCATCTATTTGGCCTAGTTGATTCTCTTCGAGATAGGATATTTCGGGTGGTTTTGGAGATTTTGTCGCGTTTCTTCGTCCAAACTTGCTACATACCCTGGGATGATTTCTTTAAAGATTTGATGGATCGCAAATTCTCCGCCATATGCCCGACTTCTTTGTTGAGTTTGTAGATGTGGGTTCGGACATTAAGTTGTGGTATCAGAACTACGATGTATTCTAATCCGAATATGCTTTTAAGTAATAAAATAAGTTTTATTTTGAGTTTCTCCTCTCTGTTGAATGTTTTTACATTCATAAATGGCTGATTATTGTATTATAGCTTGTAATTACCTCATAATGGAATAAAATATTCCCAAAATTATGAATTGAAGCAAAAGGCGCCTTCATTTTCGCCTCGAAATTATTTCTTTTGATTAAAATCTTGAAAAATGCCATACCCAAGCCAATTAGGATCAAGTCCATCTTCCCCCCTCGAGGGGGGAAGATGGACTTGATATTTTGTTGAGGAGGGATAGTATACCTGTTCAAAATTGTGCATATTTTAAGACGCTTAAGAATGAGTAATAGCAGTTACTTTTTAAACGAAATTCATCCATTATTAAACCAGGAGAGCACAGAGATGGTCATCCTATTCTTAAAGGATTATTAAAAAGTATAATGGTTTTCGAGGAGTGTGGTTTTCCCATGATCTGGTTGAAATGTGCAAAGGTCAAGATAGATGGATTCAGGTGGAAGTGCCTTAAAAGACTATGTTCAAAGTATGGCACTACCACATCTATAAGGAAGAACTCTTTTTTTAATAATATCCGTGTTGATCTGAGAGGGATAGTATTGGTTATGTATTTCTGGTCTATAGAGATCCAAATGAAGCTTGCTTGTAGCCAATCAGGGCTCTCAAAAACAACGGTGATAATTATATATGCCTTTCTGAGAAATATTTGTAAAAAGTATTTTGAGAAGAATCCACTGAAGCTTGGTGGAAATGAGATTGTATGCCAGGTCTATGAATCGTTATTTTGCTACAAACAAAAGTGTCATAGAGGAAGAGCTCCAATGGAAGAAAATTGGGTCTTTGGTACTGTAGGTACAAGTTTCACCCCAGCACGTGGGTATATGAAGTGTGTAGAAAAGAAAGATTCTGAGCACTTTTGCCTATAATAGAAAGTGTGTGTCTTCCGGGAAGTGTGATTGCTTCTGATGGTTGGGCAGCGTATCCTGGGATACAGACTAGATGGTACGAGTTTAGATCTGTTAATCATAGTGAACACTTTGTTGATCCCGTTACTGGAGTGCATACCCAGCATATCGAATCATATTGGGGAAAGAAAAAGCTCAGAATAAAGAAAATGAAGGGAATATGCAAAGAATACCTTCAAGATTATTTGGACGAGTATATGTGGAGAGATATCTTTGATGAAAATCAATTTGAAAGTATTCTGGATACAATAAGACATTATGTGAAGAATGATTAGGTTTAATATTAATTAAATATTTTATTTTTATTGATGTCAATTTTCCGTATCTTTGAGAGATGAGAGATGGTCAAATATGTTAACTTTTATTGATCCTTATTTTTAAACGTAACTGTCATAGGTAGAAGTTCTCAAATTAGGAATTTTTATCTATTGTTTTCTGAGGGGGGATAATTGACTTGATTTCCTTGAAGGGGGATAATAGACCTGACCGAAAAGTTTTAATAATTATACAAAAAGCTATTTTGGTTGATAAAAATGAAAATTTTCTATATATATTTCAACCAAATGATATTTGAATATTTTATTTCCAACTATTTCAACCAAAAATTATGTTTTCTTTAAAAATTTCCTTCCATATGGGACAAAATTTTCTTACATAATTATATTCTAATTAGTCGAGGAGTTTTAGTTTCTTGAATGCATAAAATAAATTGTACAAACTTTCAAAGTCCTAAGTAGTTTCCGACTACAGTATTTTCACGATTTTTGCGCATAATTTTGTATAGAAAAGTGAAATAATCGGCATGGATAGGCTTCCTAATCAGCTTAAAATAAATACATATATTAAAAGAATATGTTTTTGAAAAAATACAGGTAGTTTTGCACAAAAATCGCGAACAATATTGAATAAGATTCAAAGTTAAGGGTAAAATGAGCAATGGGTCAATACAGTACAAATGAACTGGGTTATAAAATTACCCTATCGACAATTAGTGGGCCATGTAATTTAATTAGACGTCTAAACCAGCACATTTAATATTCTATTGATTCCCACGCAATTTCCATGGAAAAAGAAGTATAAGAATAGTTACAAAATAGAAGTTAAACCACAATAAAATATGAACACAATCTCAGTTTTATATTTCCTTTGTTAGTTCACAAAGACTCCCATCTGCTCAAGCCTTGGCTGGCGTAGGCACAGCTGTGAATGCTGGTACCTCAGCTTCAACGGAATGGATCAGACTCAAATGGAAAAGCATTAGAAAGTGAATGCACCTTGGAATAAAATACTGTAGTAAAACAGTCGGAAATGTTAAAACTGGACTTGGTCCGAAATCTCCAGCAAAATTGAATGATCCTAAATCTAGTGCCATCTTCTAATGGTTCTCCAGCTCCAAATTCACCTGCTATGGCCATGGAAAAGAGTGTGGAATCTCCTGCTGGCATGAAGCCGCAAGTAGTAAGCGAACCAACCATGCAAACTTCTAATCAACTATAGAGCGCCGGTTCAGTTTGAGGAATTTAAAAAATGATTAATTGAAGAAAACATTCTCAAACCAAGAATTTTAACTTCTCCAGCTAGGAGTGGTCAAACTGGAACTGGAACTGAACTGAACTGGAACTGGAACTGGAACTGAACTGAACTGGAACTGAACTGCAAATGGAACTGAACTGCAAATGGAAACAGCCAAACTGGAAATTCTTCTAATCATGCAAATCCCGACTCCATAGACCCCACCACACGAGCAATGATGGAATCAGGAAGCATTCCAGACCATTTGGGTGGATTGCCTCTAACCACGCAACTTCAAGAGGTCAAGCTGGAAGGACATCCATCACTAGCTCGCCTAATAACAGTCAAGAGGCTAATGGCGTTCGAGCTCCTTCTGATCCACTCAACAACCTGCTTCTGCCGAAACGAAGCCTAATGATTCCTCTGTATCTTCGCAAACAAAGCCCCCGGTTAATCCGCTAACCCAGCCTGGACTGGTGCTAAAGTAGATGCTCAAGTTGTTTTTGGTTCGAATCAAAAAGCTCAGACTCACTAATGGCGTTTCTTCCGGTCCAATCCCTTCTTCTTCGGCTTCTAAATCGGCGGATATACCAGAATCTCCTGTAGCGCCTAAAGCTTAAAAATCAATTCATATTTATGAAGTTTCATTATTTGCTTAAATCTATGACTTGAAAAATATACTAAGGTTAGAGTTTTTATTCGATATATAAAGCTTCATTTTCTGCAATAGATAAAACCTTGATATAGTCACTATTTACTGTCTTAACCCTATTTCGACTATGATCGAACCCATATGTTAACAGTTGTGTTGGGCAAAAATGCCTAATTGCACTAATTTTGGATTTTTGTTATAAATAAATATAAAAATTAAATAAAAAATGGATTTAAATAAGTCGTATTCTGATGTTTTTATTAAAAGCCGGATCAAGTAAAAAATCTACCCGTCAGTCATTTTGAGTAAAAAAAGTATCCATCATCAATTTTTTGAGTAAAAAATCTACCTGTCAGATAAAATTGAGTAAATTAAGATATGGTATGAAATATAATTGCTAAACCTTGTTTATTTATTCCATACCATCCAAAGGTATCTAATATGTTCCAATAAGCTCTCAAAACATATCCCTTCATCATCCACTCTACCAAATCTCTGGGTTACGTAAAAAAGTACCCGTCACCAATTTTTTGAGTAAAAAATCCACCAGGCGACGGGTGCTTTTTTTACTTGATCCGGAAAATTATTATTGCATACTAAAACGGAATGAAATTTGCAAATGGCATTTTCACATTTTTGTCATTTATTTTTGGTTTTTGTTAATGATGAATATTTTTTAGAGTAATTCGGCCTATCTTTCAAATTTTCAACGCATATTTTGCATCTTTTCCTTTCTCTATTTTGTATCTCTGTTTCTTGAAAACTTCATAATAAATATAAGTATTTTTCTTAATGTAGATTCTTTTAAATTATTTCTAGGTCTTTATTGTATAAATGGAATTTTTAGTTATAAAACTAACGACCACCCAAAATCAAATGAATTCATATTTTGAGGGATTTTTTCATTCGCCAACCCGAATTTACTCTGAAAGTATCTAAAATATAAGAAAAAGCTACAGAAGTCCATTTTCTAGATTTGATTTTACTTGAATAATAACTAATACTTTGATCTACAATGTCAGTCCCACCTTTCGAAAAATCATAAAAGTTATAAATTGAAGGCTTCTTTTTTTCCGTCATCTTTTGTCACACCCATTATAGGAGGCATTGTAGTAATCATTTCATTTGTCAGAACTTTTTGTATTCACGATGTATGAGCATAATACAATATTCTTTTCCCAAAAATACTCAGAACTAAGATCTTCTATCTTTGACTTCTTTTGGAATTACTGATCTGTTAATATTGATAGTACCAACCATACTGATATTATTTAAAAGGAGCCATTCAGCTATCAGAATTAAAGAATAAAAACTGTCCATAGTGATATTTCTACCTTTGAGGTCAGCGAAATTATTAAGTCCATTTACAAGTGATTTCACACATTCATCTGTACCATTAACATAATATTCACATTTTGAAATATCTCCAACAGATTTTCCAGAATAAACTATGAAAAGAGTATCAGGCACTCTGGCAGAATTTATAAATCTAAATAACAATCTGAACTTTGATGGCTTATTTTTATTGAATTGTTTAAACACAATTTGAGTGCTTAGTTTCATCTAACGACAAAAAATCATGAGGTGCAGTAGCACAATTCTTATTGAATATTTCAAATACCTTACGAAATGCCGAAAACCTGTCAAATTGCCAATTTTTTTCTTTGATGTAGGGATTTTCAAATGAAATCATGCGTTGTAAAGAGACGAATCTGATTTTTCCAAAGATAGGATGTCCTATTTCATCGCCGAATAAATGATCAACAGATAATATAATCCAGTTTAGAAGCCCTCTTGCATAAGTTAATGCTATCATTTCGTCAATAATTGTATATTTAACATAGGAATACATGACAAAAATTTGTGGATTTTCAGCAATAAAATTTCCTATTTTTATATTTTTGAGTCTACAATAACTTTCAGAATATCTTCACTTATTATCATCTACCACGCTTCTATTTCGGTTAAATTATTATTGAGTTTTGATTCCCAATTATTATGAGGTGCCTAGGTCGCCTTCCGACAACAGAGGGAGGTTGGTTAGACCAATGTTTTTGCTCATTTACTCCAGGGCTTGTGCTATAATTTTTTACTCAGGCGATCGGCTCGTATTTATCAAAACTTTCTATTTCATACCCATAATAATTTTCATTTTGTCCATTTTTATAAGTAAAAAATTCTTCCTCTTTTAATAATTTATCCATATCATTACTATCAGATAAAAGCAAGTCATTGATGGCCTCTTGTGATTTTCTATTTTTGAACATTTCTTTTATATTCGATATGCAGATTATAAGAAAATGAATGATATTCTTTTTGAGCACGAAATTTAAAACTTCACAAATAATAAGAAAATACAAATAAATATACAACAATATTTGTAAATTTTACTATTCTCTTTGTAATCCAAATTTTTCTCTATTTTACATATATTTTTAACTGATATTAATAATTTGAATTTTAAGATCCAACAGTTCAGTCTGGGAAAACAGTTTTTGCTACTCTCAGAGATGATCTAAGTTTCTATTTTATAAATAATACATTTTATTTCGAAAATTTATGAAAAGTCAAGAAAATAACTATTATTGGGGCTTAATAATTTAAAGAATAAAGCTCGGTTGGGCATTTTTGCCCAACATAGTCGGAATAGGGTTAAGATTTTAGATGCTTACATGAGATTGTACTACTTTCAAAGCAAGGATACAATATTTTGAGTGTTATATAGGAAGGAAATTGTTATATTTCTCCTTTAATATCAAGTTTTTCTCATCAACTTCGATATTTTCGCCATAAAATCGTGATTTAATAGATATTTTTGTTAAAATATCAATATAATAGCTGGTCCGCTATACCACCTTTCCATTGTAAGAGGCTGGAAAATCCAAGTCCCCCTGTGCATCAGGAGTCTACGATATAAAAGGCCCTGATTTACCATACGATCACGATGAAACAAACAATTCTTAAAATTTCCACAACTGTTAACTTGAGCTACAACTTTTAAAAAAAAATGCAATTATGGGTGTTAGCTTCCCATACATCCTTCATTTGATCTTATGGTAAGATTTTACTTCCGGCTTTCCATCATTGTAACCAAGATCTTGAGAAGATTAGATGGAGCCTAGCATAAAACTAAAACAATTCCTTGAGTCAAAAACCATTGTATCACTATTTTCATTTTAAAATCACATGAAACAATTGACTATGCAAAAATGCAAATTGAACTTTTTTTGGAAATGAGTAGCGGCGACCAAGTGCACCAAATGCAAAACATACTACAAAGATTAGAAATGGCCACCAATCGATTAGAAACTTTGGGTTCCAATCAACCTAGCAAACAACAGAAGTTAGCAACTGGCGATGAAAATGGCATTATGGAAGCTTTTTCTCAAGTAGAATTAGGCTTTCAAAATTACCACAAATTAAGTACTGATATCGGGGATTGCGTTTTGGATCATGTATTCCCCTCCTTTATGATGTTTAGGCTAACTTAGTTAAGCAAATTTTGGACACTCAAAAAGATGTTATTTATCAAGCCCAGCGGGTTCAAAAGCCCACCCCTTCGCAGCTGCAAGCTTACATAAAACCTTTGGTAGATCAATTTGAGAAGGTAGAAAATGTGAAAAATGATAATCGCAAATCTTCCTTATATAATCATTGTTCTTGCGTTGCAGAAGGCGTGGCTTCCTTTTCATGGTTCACACTCGTATTTCTTACTAAGGGGTTTATTTTGTAGGACAATGCTCCTGTAGGGTTTATCCAGGGCATCAAAGACAGTGCACAATTTTATGGCAACAAAGTGTTGACTGAATTCAAAGACAAGTATCTATTTAATTTATGATTTAGACCGGGCCATAAGGAATGGGTCCAATCTTATGTGAAGCTGCTGACAAGCTTAATGGAGTTTGTTAAAGAACAATACAAATGCGGCTTAACCTGGAACAACAAAGTATCTTCCCAATCTAACCCCTTCTAGCCTGGCGCGCCGGCCTTATCGTTCACTTCAGCTTCAGGAAGTGGCGGACCACCTCCGGTAACGGTGTCCTCCAACAGTGGTAAAGCGGCTCTAGACATATCTCAACTGTTCAACACGCTGAATCAGGGCACGGAGATCACGACTACACTTAAAAAGGTTGACAAGTCGCAAATGACGCACAAAACCCCCGAATTAGGCAAAGATGCGATCATCAAAGGTTCTGTTGCTTGTATTCCACTTTTTCATTTAGTTTTAGCTTCATTGGCGGCGAAACCTACCAAACCCCCCAAGATGGAGCTTGAGGGCAACAAATGGTTCGTGGAAAACCAGTTCCAGGCTACACTCGAGATTAAGATCGAAGAATTTAAACAGGTTGTTTACATTTACAATTGCCATGAATCGACGATCCAAATCAAAGGCAAATGCAATACGATCAGCATGGATTCTTGCAAAAAATCAGGCGTGGTGTTGGATTCTACAATGGGGCCTGCCGAAGTCGTCAATTGCCAAGGATGTCAGTTGCAGGTGATCGACAAGGTTCCTTCAGTTCAAGTCGACAAATCAGACGGACTTGAAATTTATTTGGACAAAGGCATGCAAGACACCGAAGTGTTGACGGCTAAGTCCACTAGCGTCAACGTCTGTATTACGCAAGGAGAGGAGTTGAAGGAGTTTTATGTCCCGGAACAGTTTAAATCGATTTGGAAGGATGGCAAATTGTTTACTTCTACCGTAGAACATGAATGATTAAATCTTTTTATTATGATCTTTTTAGTAGGGGAAATAGTCGGATTCGGCCCCAAAACGTTTCTGTTTCCATTTTTTCAAAGCTAAGCCTAGAGAATTGAGTTGGTCTAAAGTGGAGTTATAAGTCAACACTTTGGAAGGATCGAAATCCAAATCCTTAATGATGTCCTCGGTCCTTGCTCCTAATAATCTTCTATTTAACTATAAGAGAGTACGGGATATTTTTCGCTAAACTTTGTGTTCTTCTTGAAAACAAAGCAGATAAGATGTACAGATAAACATCAAATGATACTAAAAATCGATTTAACAGAGGAACTTTTTAAGGGATTGTCGATCTTGGGATCAAATTGTATTAATTCTAATTCATCCTAAAAAATAAAGAAAGAATATACATCAGGAGTTATAATGCCATCACCAAGATGAACTCTACCTACAACATCGAGCGAGGGATTGATAACATGTCCAATTCGTAAAAGTGGATATTTCTTAATCATAAATTAAGAAATTTACTTGTAAAACTGTTTTGGAAGTTATGGCCCATATCCTCGTTTTTCCCAACTCAAAAATCCCTTTATGGTTCATATATGCTTGTGCTAATGGCTCTAAAAACAAATTGAAGTAGATTAAATTGGGACACAAGCAGAAATAAATCAAATTTACTACTGAAATTAATGAGTGAAATACGTTCATCCAATTCGATGTTACTAAGTACAGGTTCTAATTTGTTGATCTCAGGATAGACTGAGGCGGAAAATAAATTGTATACTGATTCTTTGAACAAAATAAATCGATCTAAACCATAAGAATATAACGGCTAACATCAACATATATGTTTTTATACTTGGAGATGATCTTGATATAGATATTCTTCATATCCTATAATGCGTCCTTGATTTTGGAGTATATGTTCTGCTATTTCTCCAAAACCTACCAATTAAGACATGAAATATAGGAATTAAAGGTTTACCTATAAATGGAAATACCACTGTTTTATCTTGGAAGTAATCAGTTCCGAATTCGGTTTCAATCTTGGCTAAAAAAGTTAATTAAGATCTATACTTAATAATTTTGAAGGGTTAAGAACCATTGGTCGATCATATTTCAATATTTTGCTTTTCTTACTCATTTTGATAATATTTTGCATAGTTTGTAAAGCTAATTTCTTCATAAAAATTATTGAAAAGTTGGTAATCATAAATGCAAATCATGAAAAAAAATTATTTTATAGAAAATTAAAGATTTAAGAACATTTTCCATCTTGATTAATCATAATCTTCCTCAAGCTTTGAAGCTCATAATAAAATAAAATCAATTTAATTTGGATTATATAGATTGTCCACTAAACAGCCGCACAAAATTGAATTTGATATTACTAATAAAAAAATTGATATAAATAAAAAAAGCTATTATTTTTGAGATACCGGAAAAAATATTTATTTAATTCCATCCACTGATTTCGAAATTCCTTTGAATCCCTATATTCATCAACATTTTTCGAGCATGCTCCATAACCGATTTTCCCGATTCGGATGATACTTGTTTTGAAGTTCTAGTCCAAATGTTCTTGAAGCCTCTAATATTTTTAGGTGCTTTATTATAATTAGAATATTTTCTTTTACAAATAGACCAATATATCTCTATACCTCTTGTTTAAGGAACATTTGGAGGATTTTATATTTTTTCAATCATTTCAATTTTATCGTCCAAATAATCCCTCATAAGGTTAGAGTAATGGATAGACGCAAGATCGGACCAGAACACCACATTTTTTATATCATGATACCTATTAATAAACGGTATTAGCCTAGCTATTATACGTTCATTCAAGTAAGTTTGGCTATCAAGATATTTATCAGAAATAAAAGCATCTGAAACGTTTCCAAATTCGTCAATAGCTTGCAAAACCAGATATTTTTTGGCGAATTTAGTTTTAGGTATAAATTTATTCTTATAGTCAATATCTTTAGGGTCTTTTCTATGATAATAACGCTGACTTGGGTTTTGATCTCCATCAATAGTAACATAAGTTTCGTCGTCAATTATAAGTGTTTTTGTCAACTGTTTTTTGTAAAAAAATAAGCACCCCAATTTTGCTCTTCTTTCATGGTTCTTTGTGTACTTTGGTATTATCTTTCTTGTTCTTGCTTCTTGATTTTAGATACACTTGACTTTGATATCTTTAGTTCTTTGGGAACTTTTCGTACAGTATTGTTTGGGTTTTTAGTAAATCGTTTCAAAATTGTATTTTTGTTTCTAATGGATTTTTTTGCTATTGGACGATCAGGAATCTTTTTATAATCCACACAACCAGAATCCTAATATCGTTTTATTATATCATATATTGTTCTTCTACTTTTACCTTCAGCAACGAAATGATTAACAGTAAAAATCTTGGATAAATTTCCTTGATTTTCAAAATTGGAAATCACCCTTTTTGCAAACACTTCATTAATAGTTCTTTTCATTTAAATAAAAAGAAAAACGAAGAATTGATTTAATCGTTATTATTTAGTCTATTTTTGGATTTGTTGTGATATTAAAAATATTTAACTTTTTATATTAAAAATCCGAATAAATCATTAACCTATTTTGTGCGGCTATTTAGTGGAGAATATATAGGACATAATTCCTTAATCTCGAATTTTGAACTCAGAAAATAGAAGCAATAAAAACATCAACTTTTAATGTTTGTTATCATATTAATAATCATTTTTATAGTTATGATAAAACTATTTGATCCCAGAGAATGATCTTTTATTTCTAATCTTAAGATCGAGGTACTAAATAAATTTAATATACCAACAACATCAGAGATAGAAGTCAATTAAAACAGAAAATTTAATTCCTCAGAGCGGTCCATAATTTAGAGTAATTCTATGGACCGCCAGAATTAATTTTGTTTCGAACAGAAAAGGTTAAAGAAAATACTTAGAATTATCTAAACATGTTCAATTTATTTCTTTTTATACTTTGTTCTATTTCTCCTTCTTTGAAAACCTACTTCCAGATGTCCATAGTAAAAATCCAAGCTGTTTGTAAATTACTCTTAATTTATTGCACATTTTAGAAACCTATCATTTTTCTTCACTTCTAACAATTATTTTATAACGATCTTGGCTAGTCATATTTTACCAACAAGATTGTTGTATTTTCTTTAGCATATTCAAATATGTATTTCGGGATAATGATATCCTAAAAGTCATTTTTAATGATAGTATCATCAATTCCATAACTTGTCTCTATATATTAAAATCAACTTGACTGGCTTCTTCTACTGTCAAGTTTTTCAGAGAAAAAGTGAAAAAGCTTTAATAAAAATTATGGATACAAACAACCAAGATAATAATAAAACATTCTGGAATGCTGGTTTATTTACTATCTCGATGTCATACTTTTGAAAAATAAAGAAACTCCAATGATCAAAGTTATGATCAGTAAAGATTACATAACTCAAAGATCCAATTAAAGATAAGAAAATAGGGAGAATATACATGAAACTAGAAGGAATGTCCAATAAATGGTTCAAGTCTACTCAACCCTTATTAATATTTGCATTGGTGAGTTTTTGACTCTCTGTATTCACAAGATATCAATTTACTCGACATACAGGGTGGCGCAAGTAAATTTGGACATTTTTCTAATAAAATAGAAATAACTCAATAACTTCTATAGATAAAAATATAACAAAAATTTATTTGTAACATTTAAATACTAGTAATCTGTGCTTCCACAACTGCATTTAGCATTTCTTGGATTCTTTTTGGAAAAGAGCGACAGATATTTTCAATTGTGTTCTTATCAATCTCGCTCCAAGCCTTTTCAACTCTTTTGATTAATTCTTCCCTATTTCTTGGCAGAGGGTTTTTATGGATGGATTCTTTAAGAATACTTCATAGATATTCTATTGGATTCAAATCTGGGCTATTGTCTGGCCATTTTCCTTTGCCCCATACGGTTTGAATATTTGATTCTAAAAGTTGCATATTATCTTTTTCCATCTTGAACAAAAGTCATTTTTTTTTATTATAAATTACTTTTGGGTTCTTTAAAGCTTCTATATATATAGGAATGATTTTGTCCTGCTAATATTTTCCTGTTGCTTTTTGGTCTTTTTCAACAATATGTCAAACCATTTGCATACACCCCCAGCCACCATAATAGAAAGTGATTTTTTGGGCAAGGTGTTATTGGAACCTAGCTTTTTTCACTTGTATAATATGGATTATTCCATTTGTTTAATTGGGTATAAAGTTGAATATGAGATTCATCAGTAAATAAGATATTATCAACTAATTCTATTGCTCTTGAATCTTTAGTTAAAAACCCTGCATTTTCAACAATTTGACCAAACTTGATTCTATCATCGATATTTTTTGACTTAAAAGGGGTTTATTTTGTTTTGAATAACCATATTTCCCCCAATTTGTTGATTTCATGTCTTTGCACTGTTCTTCTAGTTATAGATTTGTTACATTTTTGATAGCTTAAACTAGAATTCAATTTGGCAGCGCATTTTCTATCAGAAACTCTATGTTTTTCTTTCATATTACGCTTTATTAATTTTTTAGTGTTTTTATAAAGTTTTCTATTCCACAAGTCCCTTTTTTCCTTATCATTTTGCCTTTTTTCTTCATATGGGACAAAATTTTTGAAGCCTCGGTTATAATTCTTTCATATTAGTGATCATAGTGAAAATAGGGTGAGGAAGCAACTAAAATGGAAAGAAATATAACTAACAGATATTTTATGGATAGTAAATACTTGAATTTATTTTCATTCTTACTATTTTATGCATTCGAGAAATTTTAGTTTCTTGAATGCATAAAATAGTAAGAATGAAAATAAATTCAAGTATTTACTATCCATAAAATATCTGTTAGTTATATTTCTTGCTATTTTAGTTGCTTCCTCACCCTATTTTCACTATGATGCACAATTATTCTAGACTTATAACCGAGGCTTCAAAAATTTTGTGCCATATTGTAAACAGTTTGTCGAGAGCATTTTAGATGAGGTGATATTTCTGTAGGGGACATTCCAGCTTCTAATAAACATTTTATCTTATTCTATTTTTGATATTCAATAGTTATATTTTTATTTTCCATTTTGAAAAGTTATTTATTTAAAAAAAACAAAATTGGCTAAATAAATCTATTTTTTATTACCACCCATCGCAAAAATTAGAATGTCCAAATTTACTTGCGCAACCCTGTAGAAACCATAGAAGACTTGAAGGAAAATTAGAATTTTGTAGTTATAAAATAAACTGGGACTGAAAAAGAGAAGATTCTTTAAGTATTTCATTAACCGTTTAATGAATTCGGATTTGATAATATTTAATGATGTACTATTAGTTAATAACAGTACTAAGTCTTTAAAATGATTTCTTTAATTAACCGGATTTTTAGTATCGGATTGATTCATCAGTTCTTTATATCCCAAAGTTGCTCTTTAATATTAGTACAATTTTATGTTTTTGATCAAAGTATTTAACCTGAAGAATCCAAAAATACAATTTATGAACATTCGAGCTATTACATCAGAGCTCCAATAAAAGATCAGCAAGTGACCAAAAGATTTTCAAGTTAAGTATGAAAAATAGAATGTTTATATTTCTTTTATATAAAGTTTTTGGCCTCTCAAAATATTCATTTAATCCAATTACATTGGACTACATTCTCTTTCTTCAATTGTCATTTAGATCTTTCCATGTCGTTAGAAAAAGTCGTTGATATGGGACAAATTTTTCGAAGCGTTGGTTATAATTCCAAATAGAACTTTTGCAAAAAATGAATTGGATTATAAACATAAATACAATTTTATACAAGAAAATATTTAAAACAGTTTTTCTTAAAATTTATTGGATTTGATTTGATATTTCTCCAGTTAATTCTCTGTCTTATAAATAGGATTGAATTAAATTGATGTGAAAAAATGAAAGAGAATCTAGACCAAAATTTATCAAAAAAATAATGGTCTTATAAAAAGGACTTGCTATTGTTCTTATTCGATAAAGGTGAATGAAGTCTATAAGGAATTGAAAGCAATAAAATCATAAATCATGTTTTATTAATCAAAATATACATAAAATATTGAAAGCTAGAGTCAGATAGTTGCTAGAATGTAGATTATTTAGGAGTACTTATATATGGGACAAAATTTTTGAAGCCTCGGTTATAATTCTAGAATATTAGTGATCATAGTGAAAATACGTTGAGGAAGCAACTAAAATGGCAAGAAATATAGCTAAGAGATATTTTATGGATATTAAATACATAAATTTATTTTCATTCTTACTATTTTATGCATTCAAGAAACTAAAATTTCTCGTCCAATTAGAATAGAATTATGTTTCGAAAATTTTGTCCCATATGATCAAGAAATTTTTAAAATCGCTCGATGAAAACAGAATTATATACAAATGAATATTAAGAAAAGTATAGAAAATGGAAGAATTAGGTTACAACAATTAAATTTTATTAAATTAAATCAGGACAATATTATAAAGATTTCAGATAGATCCAATCTCAAAGACTTTGTATTCTCTATTTTGGCTTTCGATATTTTTTTGGATTCAAAAAATGTTGACAGTCATTGGCTGCCAATCTTTTGAAAAAATGGTATAATGAGTCTTATGATTTCAATTCATCGAAGAATTATTTTTAGCTTTTATTATTGGCATTAATACCAAGCTAATGAAATAAATTACATTAACTTTAATGTTATCCTTAGAACCCATAATCTAATTATACTTAGTTTGTTTGTGATTCAGGGGCCGATATGGCACTTTATTCCCATTTTGATTCTCTTCATAATTCAACCCGATTTTTAATGATTATTAATCAACCAATTATTTAATAAATGAACTACTCTGAACGAAAATAAAGTGCTAAATTTGTTCAGTATGCTCTGTTTTGTACTGTGAAACATTGTTATTTCACCGAATTTTCTTGGTGTTTCACCGAAAAGAAATTGGAATGGGCGATAATGAGCAGAGTAAAAGCAATTAAGAAAAATAACGATTAATGTTTAACTATAAAGATGATATATACAATTGCTTTTAATTTAATGTGTTTTAAACCGATCTTCGATATTTTAAAAGCTGGGGTTTGTTTTGATGGATGATTTATTGATGGTAAGGAGTAGACGATTTTACCAAAAAGGCATTTAAAGGAGAAACCAATCAACTATAACCTAAAGCAGAATAATTGTATTAAAACCGACAAGTTTAATTACACAAATAAATGAATATATAAATAGAGATGGAATAACTCCATTTTCATATCACTATGAATCCAAATACAATTAGCCATGATTACTATGCTAATGAAGAGCAAGATAATCAAAAGAATAAACTGTTCAAGACGAACTTTTACAATCCTTTCATCATCAAGCACAGGAAAAAGACTAGCGAAGGTCAATTCAAGTTGTTGGAATCGATGTATCAACAAAACACCAAGCCTAGCCTCCACATCAGAAAATGTTTATCAGAACAACTAAATATGACGCCTAGGGCCGTTCAAGTATGGTTTCAAAACAGGAGAGCAAAAGATAAATCGAAGAGCGGAAATCAAGGAGCCAATAGCTACAGTTCAAGCTTAGGAAACGAGAAAAACCCACATAACTTAATGATCAATCCTTATGTCATTCCTAATGCTTCCGTTACGAATAATTTAATCTCTCCTATTCATTCTCAGCCTCCCACTCCTGTTAATAACCAGTATTTTGCAGATTTCCCTACCTTTGATTTCAATATTTATTCAAATCAATTCTACACAATGCCTACACCGACCAATAACGAAGAACAAGGGTTTACTTTTGGAGAATTCAACTAATAATTAATTTATTTAAAATAAAGTTTCTTTATATTGTATTTATACCTTTTGTATCGATGATGGACTTTTTACCCCATGTAAAATGATCAGAATATGTAAGTACCAAAGAGAGATTAGTTCGTTTAAAAAACTTGGTCAATATATACACTTTGTTGAAAATGGATTTAAGGATATATTTCATTGTATTAGTTTATTTAGTGAATTCAAGATTGTTTATATTTTTGATATGAAAGTAAACAATTGATCATAAAAAGGATTTTTAAGAAATGAAACTTTATTGTCTATTTTTTGGTAGTTCTAATGGTTCTTACTGTAGGATACATTTGTAAACCTTTGATTTCAGAGTTATACTTGATAGGAGAAGCAATAGACAGAACATATAATCTAAGAGAGCAATATCCAAGAGTTACAAACCCACCAATAATAGGAACGAAAATCGCGCATAAGCTCATCCAAGCCCATTGAAGTTTAGCTTTAGGAGACGGTAATAATACAGCTCTAAATTCTATAGCTACTGAAATGACGAAACTTAAGAGAGCAAAGGCAATACCAACAGTAATGAGAATGAAATTCCACTTGTTCGTGAACAAATATCGACCAAAAGGATATCGGATTCTGGATTTGCAACAAAACAAGTTGAACATCTGCATTATGATAATGGAAATGTAAAACATGAATTGTGCAAAGTATGCTACTCTAAATTCTGCAACATTTTCAGGCTCGCTCTTATCCACTTCATTTAGGCTCATACTTGATGGATTGAGCTTTTTATCATGCGTGATATTGTGGAAGTAAAACACGGAATAGTAAGACAAGAAACAGAATACAGTTTGAATGATTCCGATTTCCAAATAACCCCAAGAAAATATATCAGCATCAATAGCAGATGTAATATCAGTAGCTAATTCATCATTCCAATAATCAGCATTAAACAACATACTAATTTTGTGATTCATTTTTTGTATAAATGTTATCGGCTGTTCTTTGCCTGATTCTTGGTCAATTTCTGGGTTTAATTCTCTTGCTTCAATTCTTTGAAGTCTTTTAATAGAATATTCATTAACTGGTCTACGAGGTTGCATTTTCATTAAGGCACTCAAGGATTCTGGTTTATCAAAAGCAAAAGAAATAGCGACAGTAGTCTCATAAAAGATATCAATAGCCAAGATAAGTAAAACAGACAGGGGCTCAAAAATACCAGTGAAAAGATGGACGAATTGAGGTAAAATCTCGGGCATAGAATGAGTAACAGTGTATTTGATCGAATTCTTCAAGTTTTTGAATAACAATCTTCCTTCTAGAACACCAGAAACAGTTGAGGCAAAATTATCGTCCATTAAAATCATTGTAGATGCTTCTTTAGAGACATCAGAACCAGATTCATTCATGGCAATACCTAAATCGGCCTTCTTTAAAGCAGGAGAATCATTAACACCGTCACCAGTAACACCTACAATGTGTCCTATAGCTTGAGCTCTTTTAACAATTTGTAACTTATGTTTTGGAGAAGTTCTTGAAAAGATGATTTCCTTCTTACTGAAGATGGTTTCCCAGTCAGAGTCAGCTAAAGAATCAATTTGCTCTCCGTGAATCACAATAGCATCGACATCCTTTTCAGGCACTTGATCTACAGGAACATCTCTCTTTTTAGCAATCATTTCTTTAGTATCGGATATCATCAAATTGATTTTTCTTCCAATAGCTTCAGCGGTTAAAGGATGATCCCCTGTGACCATCATCACTCGAATACCAGCCATTCTTAAATTACCAATAGCTTCTCTTACACCATGCTTAGGAGGATCTTCTAAAGAAACTAAACCAACAAAAGTCAAATCCTTAGCGGGATAATTCTTGTCTTTTATAGTAAATTGATAGTCTTTAGGATAAAGATCTTTGTTCAATCTTAGTTGAGCAAAAGCCAGAACACGGTGGCCTTTTCCTGCCATGTATTCGTATGATTCCATATATATTTTTTTGTGTTCTTTAGTTAAAGTTTGATTAACTCCGTCGACTAAAATGGAGTTACAGATTCTAAGGACTCTTTCTGGGGCACCTTTAAGGAATAAAGTTAAGTCACCATTTCCATGTTCATATTCGTTGATAGTCATAGCCCATTTGTTGTCAGAATTAAAAGGGATCTCAAATACCTTAGGGAATTTATCTGTCAAAGTATCAAAATCGTCCAAGTTCTGTGCGGCAAATCTTAATAAGCCAGTTTCAGTAGCATCACCAATGATCTCTCTTTTCTCGATAGGCAAGTCGGTGTCGTTAAATTTAGCTCTAGAGTTCAAAGTAGAATTCATCAAGATTTCCAAAACACCCGAAGAATTGATATTGAACGGATTACCAGGAGCCTTGATGTTTCTTAAAGTGGCATGTAATTGTAAACTAGTCCAGATAGAAGCTACCGTCATTTGATTTCTAGTCAAAGTTCCTGTTTTATCGGTTGCCAATAAAGTGATAGCACCCAAGGTTTCTACTCCTTCTAAATTCTTGACCAAAACCTTCTTTTTGGCCATTTTTTTCGAAGCGACCAATAACAACACACTAATAGTAGAAGGCAAGCCTTCTGGCACAGAGGATACAAAAAGGCCAATAGCAAAAACAAATCCTTTGATTAGTTTCGGTGTGTTAGAGCCACCCTTTGCCTCAGTGATACAGAAAGCAACGATAAAAAAGATGACAGCAAAGAAAGATGCCAAACTTGCAATAACTTTGACAAACATGTCAATTTCTATAGACAACGGACTCTTGTTTTTCTTTTCTTTGGCCGTCATACCAGAAATTTGACCTATAATTGTGTGATCACCAGTTCTAATAACAATACCGTAACCTTCACCAGCAAGAACCAAACTTCCGTTGAAAGCCAAGTTGGTAGCTTCTAAAGGATTCTTGTGTTCGTTTTCCAAAGCTCTTGTTTGAGGATCGGATTCACCAGTCAAACTAGAGTTATCCACCTTCATATCACTACAGCTAAATAACAAAATATCGGCTGGAAGTTTGTCGCCCATCTTTGTAAAGACAATATCACCAATGACCAGATCTCTAGCTGATATATACGCTGTTTTACCATTTCTAACACAGACAGCTTTTTGAGGCATCAAAGTAGCAAAGGAGTTGAGCATGCTAGCAGTTTTATACATTTGCCAAAATTCCAAAGTTGCATTGACATTAACAACTATAAGTAACATTCCAGCCAAAGCAACTAATTCATATTTGGGTGGCGATTTTGGTCCAGTGTTTGCTTCTATGAAAAACAAAGCCACATTCAGGACGCTGGCTAATATGAGGAGAATGTTGAACGGGGAATTCAAACAATGGAGATACATCATTGCTGGGTGGACTTGCTTTGGTGGGGATAATACATTCGGTCCATTTACTTCTAATAACTTCTTGGCTTGTTCTTCGTCTAATCCACCACTTAATTGAGGCTTTTGCTGGTTAATCTTGGTTTCAAATCGAGCTTCAACATCGTGGATACTCATCATATGTTCGGTTATTTCCATATTGATTTCTTCATTCTTTGGTTCTTCAGTCATTATTAATATTTTCTGGTCTTCGAATTTTCGTGCACTTTTTATAGAATATTCCAGTTATTTTTGCATGGGTACTGAGGATTTGGTATTCCGATTAAATTACAATTTTATGAACTTGGTTGAATAGCCCGAAACTCATTTGTACTATGGTACTAAAACATAACACAATAATAGCTTGCTTTTGTTTAAAGAATAAATATGAAATCACCACAAAGAAAATGACTTTGATAAGCCTTTCAATTCGCTAGAAAACAATGATCCCTAGGTATAGATTGATTCCTGGTCAATATAAATATTTGATTGGACAAATGATTAAATATAAATTTAGATGTCTATTGAGAAAATAGTGTGTATAGTGTTTTAAGCTACACGTGTTTCAAAGCAATGGAGTTACTACGGATTTTTCATAAAATCTTACCAAGCTAAATGGACCAAAATTTTTGAAAGAAACTGGTTGAAGAATTTTCGAAAGAATTTTATTATTTTGGTTGAAAAATTCTAATAAAAACCTGGTTTGATAAATAAATATAAATTATACTTATTTATTAACCAAATAATACAACCAAAATATTAAGTTTTCAAAAAATTTCTTCAAATCAACTTTATCAATGCATAATAATTAAACCAAACCACGCCAATTACCACAAATTTATTAAGGTAGATCACAGATACCTCTCCAGGCTGTAAACCAAAAGGCTGACTATAAGCGAATGCAATCTTAAATGATTTATTAAATAAGTGCAAAGGCCACAGACAAAATCATCCAAGAGTGAGAATATGAAGCAGAAGCTGGCATAAGCTGAATAAAGGAAATCAAAGAATCGATCTTGATTTTGTCTTTTATGACCATTTCGTACTGATCGACCAACTTATCTTTAGCATCGATCAAGTTATTCAATCGCTTTATAGAGGAATTGAACAAACTATAATACTCTACTAAATTGATTTCTGGCTCTATGCCGAGCTTATTATTCAAATCGTCAATCGATCTTCTCCTAAGCTCCATGGAAGGTTCAGTGCCATCCAATAAATCATCAATATCATCTTCGCTGCAACTTTCATCCTCACATGCTTTTGTTTCTGTGGCGTTTCGCTTCGGTCTTTTGATGATGTAAAAGTCGTCTTTTGTATAGTTGAAATTTCGCAAAAAACTTCCTAAATTACTAGAATCCAATTCTTGCATCGATCTTTGGTTGTAAATTTGCCTAAAGTTGGATACCATTTCATGTTCTATTTGTTTTATAGATTCTTTTTTCTCTTTTATTTGGCTTTCTACCTCTGTTTGCTTGTTTTTTAACCCTGTAGAGATGTTGTTTAACCGCATGACTTCGGAATTAATTGATTTGATATCTTTGCATCTGGATGTGATGCCCTTGTAATCAACTTCCGTTGCTTTATAATCTCCATACTTATTTACATCCTTTATTATTTCTTTTCTTAAACTAATTGAATTCAAAGTCAGTTGAAATAATAAACTTTTCATTTAATCTTTAGAAAGCTTTAATCCTTGTACATTTATATGCAGATTCTTATTAAAATTATCCATCTTGACAATCGGATAAATAAAAAGTTTGAAAATACATTTTTTAGGCCTTGTGAAAACTATGGTATATTAAAACTATAAGTTTATTTATCATTCCATTTAGCGTTTTTATCCTCATTTCTTTTAAATTAATAGAAATCGTTTGTTTACTACACAGGGGAATATCATGAGATATGTATAATATCAATATGGCACAAAATTTTTGAAGCCTCGGTTATAATTCTAGAATATTAATGCATCACAGTGAAAATAGGTTGAGGAAGCAACTAAAATAGCAAGAAACATAGCTAAGAGATATTTTATGGATAGTAAAGTTGATAAATACATAAATTTATTTTCATTCTTACTATTTTATTCATTCAAGAAACTAAATTTCCTCGACCAATTAAAATAGAATTATGTTTCAAAAATATGGCACAAAATTTTCTTACATAATTATATTCTAATTGGTCGAGGAATTTTAGTTTCTTGAATGAATAAAATAGTAAGAATGAAAATAAATTTATGTATTTATCAACTTTACTATCCATAAAATATCTCTTGGCTATGTTTCTTTCCATTTTAGTTGCTTCCTCACCCTATTTTCACTATGATCACTAATATTCTAGAATTATAACCGAGGCTTCAAAAATTTTGTCCCATATAGATTCGATTGTATCAAATAAAATATTGCAAAACTTGTGAAAATGATATTATTAGACCTTAAAATAATTTATGGTGATCTTGATTGTACATTTTCTAGAATTTTTATTGCCAAGCTTTAAAGTTTCTACAAAAACGGGTATTCTTGGTGTTATTTTTTTTTTGCCACTTTGTGGTCTCCGTCTACCAAATATGCCAATTTTAATATAGCCAAAAAATTAGCTATACCACTTCCCAGTCTATTTAACATTTTTGGAAATCAATTTAAAGTTAAAGCGAAGCAGTTTCACGTTTTTGTCACTCATTTAACGTTTATGGAAACCACTTTAACGATGTTCTCATTGAATTTAACAATAAAGTAGACAAAATACAATGATAGAAATGGTAATAAAATCTAGTCTTAAAGTAAAAAGATATAGGATATGTAGGTTATTGCATTTAGATTAAAAATAAAGATATCATTAAAATATCCCAGTTACTTGGAATAGGATATAAATTCTTTAAATAAAATATTCAGGAATAGATTGGATCAGGTAAACAATCTGCCGCTCAGACGCTCAGGTAAATAATCTGCCCCTCACCCTGTTAATAGGTAAAGAATTTGCCCCTCAACATAAACTAGCTATTTATAACGAATTTAAATCCTGAAGATATATGAGTAGTGATTTAATAAAGATATACTAATGATTCAGATAGATAAACTATAATTTTTAATTTTCACATCAAAATACCATCTTATGTGATCACAAATGTTAATAAAGCAATTATCATCAGTGGAAAACCTATCTCTCCACATGAACTCCCACAGATACTCTTCCAATAAACCTCTTTCAATTCCTTTCATTCTTTTTACTCTTGCCTTTTATCTATTCCAATAGGATTCTACATGTTGTGTATGAACTCCTCTTATTGGATCAACAAAATGGTATTTATGGTTAACAGAATCAAAAGTATATCCCCTTTCTCTTATAGCAGGGTATGCTGCCCAACCATCTGCTGATATCTTTGTACCTCTAAGACAAACACTCTCAATTATCGGCAATAATGTAGCTGAATTTCTATCTTGTACATATTGCATATATCCTTCTGCAGGTGTTTTACTCGTATGGAAAATTCCAAAAACACATTTTTCTTCCTCAGTCGCTCTTTCGCGATGATACTTGGGATTTTGGGAAAACAAAGATTCATCAACTTGACAGATTATATCTTTCCCACCTAATTTTACTGTATGGTTTATAAAATATAACCTGCATATATTTCTCAAAATTTTATAAACTCCTATTACAGTTGGTTTAGAAAGATTCGTCATTCATTTTACCTTCAAAATTTCTGTTTCTATCGTCCAAAACCACAGAACACACACTAGCTTTCTCAAACAACATTTAAAACTTATAAATACTGAACCTTTTCTTATAGAATAAGTTGTAGAATGTTTCTCACACATCCTAAAGGTGCACTTCGATCTAAATCCATCTGCTATCTGTGAACACCTTACAAGAACCATTGAACTCTCGCAGTAGTTGCAATACTGTATCCTTTTAAGTAGTCCTTTTTCTTGTATAAACTCAATAACAACCCAAATATCATTATTTTCATCCAAGAGTGGTACAATTACGTTACAAAAATATTTTATTTTATTCGTACGGTTAGGGGTGGGGATCAGGTCAATTATTAGCCTCTCATCCTGGTAATAGGTAAATAATCTGCCCCTCAAGGGGCTGCTAATTGACCTGATCCAATAGATTTGATAATACGATTAATCAATAACGGTTGAGTGTAAGAAAATGTTTTGTATTTAAATTATTCGCTCCTTTTTATATAAATTCCTTGATTTTTCGCCAATTGAACTTAAAAGATAAACATCGAAATTGAGAAGTAGACCTTCTATAAATTTTAAAAATAAATAATGGTCATTTAATGTACTTTAAAATTTATTTAATTTAATTAATATATTACAACTATAATCCATAATTTTATTCCTAAAATGAAAATCCCGATATACTTTTATAACAAGTTTCTTTATCCGATCAGATCTTTAAAATGCAAGACCATAATTATTTTTAAAAGAAATTCAACACAATTATATTATCTATAAATATCATAAATACATGAAAAAGACAAAAATTATACTTTTTAAAAAAGAATCATATGTTGTGGCTATTTACTAAAAAGGAACATCAAATTAATATTTAAGCGTTACTTTTGACACTTAAATTACATATTTCATAACAATGAACGAATGTAGGCTGGAAGCTCCAAATGGTGCGAATATTAACAATAGACGATCTAAATATAGTAAAATTTCTATAGAGCAAAGAAGAGCATTAGTTAGAATGGTAATTGAAGAGAGTATGTTGATAAAAGATGCAGCAACTTTTCTCCAGATAAATTATAATACTGCATGTAGCATTTGGAGATCTTTTAAATCAACAGGAAAATGTCAACCAAAAAACAATGGCTGGAAAAGAAGATCAGTTTTGACAGAAGAAGTAAAATTGAAAATATAGTTAGTGAACATGCTGGACTTTCACTTGAAGAAATTAAAACAAAATTGATGAATTTCTTGAATGCTCCATTTACTATGTCTACCTCATCAATTGACAGATGTTTAGCTGATTTATGTATTACATTAAAAAGATCACATAGAGAATTAGATGTTGTCAATTCAGAAGAAAAAATAGAAGAAGGAAAGATTTATTCAATATTGTTTAATAATCATATTTAAAATGATTATAATAAGGTCGTGTTTGTCAACGAAAGTTCTTTTAAGTTTCACTTGCAGAGAACTCAAGCTAGGTCCAGAGCTGGAACAAGGGCGAGTTCTGTCATACCTAAAGTATGTGGGAGGTATATCAGCCTTATTTCAAGTATTACCGTTTCTGGGATATGCTATTCAAAAGTTATAACTGACAGTACAGTGAATGCAGCTATTTTTTCGGAATACTTTGATGAGATTTGCAATTACCTTAAAAACACTAAGCGAATGGAAACTGTATGTATAATACTTGATAATACCCGCACGCATAGGAATGAAGATCTTAGTAAGGTAACTCAGAAATATGGCTATACATACCATTTTTTATCAAGTTATTCATACATGTTGAACCCAATAGAAAATGTATTTTCAAAAATTAAAAATAAAGTGCGTTCTAAAATTAGGCTAGGAGAAGATGGTTTATTAAAAGATATCATGATTTCGGCTGTACCTTATGTAAATGAAAAAGACTGTGAAGGATATTTTAAATATATGGCCCGCAATATCACAAACTGTGCTGCAGGATTAGCTTATACTCATCAATAAACAATTTATGGCTTTTTATGTCTATGAAGAACCTTAGAAAAAAATCGAACTAAAAAATGTATATAAATATATAAATTTACAAATCAAAATATCTGGACATAAGATTGGATAGTTTAGAAATTTCTATATTATTTTTCTTAATTATAAGAGCGTACAAGTTTAGATGATCTATGGTAAGAGGAGGTTTTTTTTGCTGAAAAATTACTTAGTTTAAAAGTACATCTTTATTTTAATGGTTTTTATTTAATAGTGTGTTTATTTATAAGTCTGAGATAGCTGGGTCGAAAGTTCGTTTAAGAGTGATTCTAATCGTCAGATATTCAAGATCTAGTTTTTTAAAATCAAGTAATGATAAACTTTATAATATAAGAATACCCAAAAAACATCTCTTCTCGTTTATCATTTATTTTTAAAATTTCTAGATGGTCTGGTTCTCAGTTTCAATGTTTACCTTTTAACTTTAATTGGCGAAAAAGCAAGGAATTTATATAAAAAGGAGCGAATAATTTAAACACAATACATTTTCATACACTCAACCGTTATTGATTAATCTTATTATCAAACCTATTTCAGAATACTTTATTTAAAGAATTTATATCCTATTCCAAGTAACTGTGATATTTTAATGATATCTTTATTTTTAATCTAAATGCAATAACCTACATATCCTATATCTTTTTACTTTAAGACTAGATTTTATTACCATTTCTATCATTGTATTTTGTCTACTTTATTGTTAAATTCAATGAGAACATCGTTAAATTGGTTTCGATAAACGTTAAATATCCCTTTTAGTTGTTAAATTGACTACCAAAAACGTTAAAATGTTTCACTTTGGTGTTACAGGGTTTCGCACCCCAAACGCACATTTTCGCATTCAATGTGCGCATTAGATTTTACCCTAATTTCTGTAGTTTTTATGTGGGCAACCTGTTTTTGGATTACCCGCGATTATTCTTAGGTTTACCGCGCTTTTTTCTATATATACTCTTCGTTTTTCAGATATCTACGAAAAAATGGTGAGACAACTCAGTGAAGGTCTTAGAAGAAGAGTTGTTGAAGCTTACAACAGTGGAAAAGGTTATGCCGAGATAGCGGAGGTATTCGGATGTCATAGAAAGACTGTGGCACTAATATTTACCGCTTATTCTGAGTAAGGAAGGACAACGGCTGGAGTGAGAGGTGGAAGAAGGACCAAGAGGATCACTAATGAGCACGAAGTCTTTAATAAACACTGCATGGATGAAAACTGCACTACTAGCCTAAGGGTAATACAAACCAGGTTAATAGACGAGTTTAATGTGGAGGTCAGTAAGGACATGGTGTCTAGGGTGATCAGTAGCTTCTCATACACGCTTAAGAGAACCACACTCCTCCCAGAGCGTAGAAATGATGAGAACGCCATCAATTTGAGGCACACTTACGCCTCAAATTTCCTTTCATTGGTGGCTCGAGAAGATGGTGAAATCATTTTCTTTATAGACGAAGTGGGCTTCAGTGTAGCGATGAGGACCAGGAGGGGAAGATCTCTGGTGGGGACACGTGCAATACAACGTGTCCAGGGATTAAGAACAAAGAATATCTCCGTGTGTTGTTCCATTTCTAAGAATGGGACATTCTTATTCAAGAAACAAGACTGTCCCTTTAATATGGAATCTTTCTTGGAATATGTTAATGATTTGCTAGGGAAATTTGTGGAGAATGAAATTACCAATGCAATCCTGGTAATAGATAATGTTCCCTTCCACAAGTGAAAGGAAATTCAGGAAAGGATTGTTGAGGCGGGACATAGCTTGCATCTTTTACCTTCCTATTTCCATTCCTCAAACTAATTGAGAACATGTTTGCACAGTGGAAGGAGAAAGTGAAAAGAGAGAATCCAAGGTCTGAGGAGGAGCTTCTCTCATTAATCGACTTAAAATTTGAGGAAATCACACCTGCTAACTGTAGGAATTATTACCTACGTATGTTAGCCTTTGTTCACAGGTGTATGAGCAGAGATCCAGTCGATGATGGATAAAAAGTTGAAAAATACTAATAATTTAAAGTTTTTATTCAAGCTTTTTTCTTTTCTTTGAATAAACAACGTATAGAGTTCTAGCAAACAATCGAATGCCTACTAGTTAGAAATTACAGGTGTTAATAAAATTCAATGCGCACATTGAATGTGAAAATGCACGTTTGGGGTGCGAAACCCTGTAAATCAATTGTTAAATCGACTGAAGAAAACTTTAAATAGACTGGGAAATGGTATATTAAAGGTTTTTATTTTCGAATACATCTAATACCTAATTCAACATTGTCCATTTGTTACAAAAAAAGTGTCCGTGTATTATCTTAATTTATTTCAACCAAAACACTTATAGAATTTGAAATATGGGACAAAATTTTTGAAACATAATTCTATTCTAATTGGTCAAGGAATTTTAGTTTCTTGAATGCATAAAATAGTAAGAATGAAAATAAATTCAAATATTTATCAACTTTACTATCCATAAAATAACTCTTAGCTATATTTCTTGCCATTTTAATTGCTTCCTCAACCAATTTTCACTATAATGCACTAATATTCTAGAACTATAACCGAGGCTTCAAAAATTTTGTCCCATATGAAGAAAAAATTTTCATAAACAAAAACAAACCAACCTTACAAGCCCATACTTTCTCACATATAGACCATGCTTCCTCACACAGCCCTTGCTTCCGTAAGTAACCCCTTGATGGGTCCCTTTGCGCGCTGAACGGACTACCCCCCTCCGCTTTAAATTTCCCCAGTCTGAGGGCGAGCGAAGCGAGTCCGAAGTTGCTAGTCTTTTTCTAAAGATACTAAAAAATGGTAATAAACTTATTCTAGAATCAACAGGCATTTCCGCCAAATAAATTTTATTTGAGTTAAATATAGGCTATTTGTAATAAATGCAAGAGCTTTTTGTAAAGATATTCGATTTATATCAGCATATAGTTTCTTGTAATCAAGTCCATGTAAAACTTTAAACTGAAATAACTTACAAAACACAAATTGTGTTTAAGTTATAACTATAAACTTCAAAATTGTATAAAGTTCAAAACAATGGATACATTTTGTATCAAACGCCTTTTTGCAATTAGGGCTGATTTTCTCCGAAGTTCGGGCGTTTTCTATCTAAGGCTCCAATAAACTATAAATAGCTTTGTATGATAACTAATATTATTGTATTATATCCAATGAAGTTTTTTATATAAGAAATGATCGAAATTCGATCACCTTTTGCCCATATGGGACAAAATTTTTGAAGCCTCGGCTATAATTCTAGAATATTAGTGATCATAGTGAAAATAGGTTGAGGAAGCAACTAAAATGGCAAGAAATATAGCTAAGAGATATTTTATGGATAGTAAAGTTGATAAATACATAATTTTATTTACTATTTTATGCATTCAAGAAACTAAAATTTCTCGACTAATTAGAATAGAATTATGTAAGAAAATTTTGTGCCATATGGGACAAAATTTTTGAAGCCTTGGTTATAATTCTAGAATATTAATGCATCACAGTGAAAATAGGTTGAGGAAGCAACTAAAATAGCAAGAATTATAACTAACAGATATTTTATGGATAGTAAAGTTGATAAATACATAAATTTATTTTCATTCTTACTATTTTATTCATTTAAGAAACTAAAATTTCTCGACCAATTAGAATAGAATTATGTTTCGAAAATTTTGTCCCATATGTAAGATTTGTCTAAAAATAAATCAATAAAAGAGCTTACCAATTTTGGCTAAAGCATATCCGAAACCAATTAACTAAAAATAAACTTGTTTTCAAGATGCTTTACATTGTATCGAAGCTCTGATTCTCTGCATTTGATCGCCTTTGTTTGTTTTGTGTCGCAAAGATACCTAATTTAGCCAAAAACGCCATCAATGGGACGGAATGGTTGAATAGCAAAAGAGAATAAGCTTATGAGCAAGGCCAAATTGGGACGAGGAGCCTAAAAAGGAAAGCCCAACTCAGAAAAGATTGATCCTTAAGATTTCCTTGTTTTGTCTTTATATGGCCCGAATTATTTCCTATATCTGATCATCAATCTGAGTATTGTTTCGAATTTTTTAAATGAGCGCCCAGACTACTCTACCTAGCATATCCAACATCATCAACAGCCCCAAAGAAAATAAATACTCCACGTCGTTGGACGCTCGAGGCTACATCCCCGTGTATGAATATCAAATTGGAGAGCATACCATTCTATGGGATAGCGAGACCAAGTACGTTTATTGGACTTCGATATGGAAGGCTTTGGGTAGAGACAAGCTGGACTTGGCCAAGATTATTGATTCCAACAAAGAGCTTACCAAGGTAGTGAAGAAAATCAGAGGCGGATATTTGAAAATCCAAGGGTCTTGGCTTCCATATGAGCATTCTAGACAGCTGGCCTTGAAAACTTGTTGGTACATTAGGCATCAGCTTGTGCCTTTATTCGGCCGAGATTTCCTACACGAATGCTGCCCTTCGAATCACCCGGAATATGTAGGGATTCTGACCTCTTTGGCGGAGCGCAAGCGAAAAAGAGCCAAAGAATTGATCAAGGTTAGACCGCCGAAAATGATCAAGCATGATTATAACAGCCAAAGTTCTAGTCCCAATTCTAGCTTTGAGTGTGGAGGTGATGACTTGAATCAGTTGATCCAGGCTAGTTTGAATCTCCAGAAATTGTCTCTTGATAATCATTTTGGCGTAGATCATTTTCACCCGCCTGGCCAGTTTGTTATTGACGATAAAAGATTTGGATTTGTTGATAATCATTACCAACCTATCTTATAAATAAAAATAGACATTTTATCTAAATTGCTTTACTTTTGTAAAGCATTTATTGTTGATTTAATTCGTCCAAAATACATGAAAGCGTCGAAATTTAGGCTATATGTGGCATTCTAGGTTTTATTATCAAAAACACAGACTTTATACTTCGGTTCATTTTTAGATAATAGCCCAGATAGGAAATGCAACTTCGTCCGGTTTTCTCAATTTCGAATTTCGAATTCGTATTTTCAACTTCGAAATTCGGATTTAAAGCATTATAGTTTTATCTTTAGAATTTTTGAAAATATTTTTGAATAAAAGATGAAGGTTTAATTGAAATTAAAGAGCTTCATTAGAATTTTGAGACTTGAAAAATGCTCTTAAAAAGCAAAGTTCACCGAGTGTTTTATCATTTAAACTTGATCTTATCCTATTACAAATGTAGCCAGCAGAGGAAAAGGCACGCTCTGCTTCACACTTGTTGGAAAAATTGACTTTAAATGAACATAGATTAATTCTAAATGATATCCTCTAGAACCTCCCAACTCAAAGAGATCCATTTCCTTTGTAATAGTTTCTAATAATGATGTTGTTACTTGAATCTGTTCTACATGTGCATTGTTGTTCATATTTTTGATTGGCTGAATAAGAACATCCTTTAAATCTTGAACTTTTGGAGAATCATCTGAAGAAATTATACCAATTGGGTCATCGATATTTTGACTGAAATCACCCAAATCTTTATTCTCATTATCACTATATTCTGGGTGTAATATAAGTATCAAACTCTTTATAATAGCAGACATGAGATTTTTTGACAAAATATTAAAAACTCCGATTTCAGATAATGATTCAAACTTTCCAGTATGGAGATATTGTAAAACAGACGATAAAGTCGTTCTTCTTTTAAGTGATTCATAAATCTCAAGCCCAATTTTAGAACCCTTTTCTTTCAATTCACATAAGCAAAAATGTAATACAGCATCAGCTGTAAGAAGGTTGGCATCTCTTGAACAAAGCGACTCGATCCCTAGTTTTAAAGGCTGAAAAGCTTCAATAAGATCCTTTATATCTGTTAATTCTACTTCAACCAATAATAAAGAGTTATTGACATCAATTAATGTTTTCTTGATGCAATTTTTCATCTTATAGAAGTTTTCAAGAATAGATAATAAACTGCTCCAACGTGTTTTTGAGTCGATTTCTAATTTTATCTCTTTTTTGAAGTCTGTAAGAATATAAGTTTGAAGGATTTCATTTTTTAGGGGTGACCTTTTAAACATTGCAATAATTTTTCTCACTTTTGATATAATCTGGGTATAGTTCTTGTGAATAACTTCATTCTCTGTAAATTCCAAAAACACCTCTAAACCTCCATTTTCTTTATTATCATCTCCTGATAGTTCTGATTCAAAATCTAAAATTGTATCTAATTCATTTTCATGATTGGCATCATCAATTTGGGCAGAATTTATTGTACTTCTATACAGAATATCGGTANGATACTTCTTATTCGAAATCTAAAATTGTATCTAATTCATTTTAATGATTGGCATCATCAATTTGGGCAGAATTTATCGTACTTCTATACAGAATATCGGTAATCGAGAGCTGAATCATGTGTGCTAAGCACAGTTGCATTTCACAGTTTGATATTTTCTTTATTTTGGTGTTGACACTAAAACCATCGCAAACTACAAATACAATCTCCCTTTCAAATAATAAATCGTAAGAATCAAGAAGACCTTTCACCATTTTTAATCCAACTTCTGAAATAAAAGATCCCCTAATTCTTGCCAAACCAAGATTCCAAAACAAGTCGGACTCTGATTTTATAATAACATTTAAATAACGCCTATTATTAGTAGATGTCCACTCATCAAAGATAACAGAAAATTTACAACCAGCTTTCTTCTACGTTCCAATTTTATCTATTTGATAACTTCGAATTTGTTTCGCAAAACCTAAAACATAATCGCGGATGATATTAGGAGATGTCGGTAATCTTTTATTTAGTGCCATTGATTTAGTTGCATTTCTTAAATCTTCAGAAGTACAAAAAACAGAAAATGTAATTCCATCCTTCGAAGTCATCCTAGACAATACCAATTCTAATGTCGTTATTTTTGTAAAATATGAATCAATACACTTTGTCTTTTTTGGAACTAATAATAAATTAATACCGATAATTACTTTGTTCTTGTTGATTAGATTTTACCTTGGGTCTTTCAATAACAATTGAATGGATACTCTTAAGATAGGTATGAAGAGTAGATGTAGTTCCACTACTTTTCAATATTTTTTTACAGTCATTAAATTTGCATTGGGCATGTTGACCTTTTACTTCTCTCGAAAAATATGTCCATATGGCACAATATTTTCTTACATAATTATATTCTAATTGGTCGAGAAATTTTAGTTTCTTGAATGCATAAAATAGTAAGAATGAAAATAAATTTATGTATTTATCAACTTTACTATCCATAAAATATCTGTTAGTTATAATTCTTGCTATTTTAGTTGCTTCCTGAACCTATTTTCACTATGATGCACTAATATTCTAGAATTATAACCGAGGCTTCAAAAATTTTGTCCCATATAGATTGATTTTGCGAGTTTCTTTTATTGAATTCTATAAATTCTAAGTCTTTAGTTTGTATTGACATAGCTATTCTTTATTTTATTTAAAATGAAATTTTTTATAAATCTGCTATTTGTTTATAAGATTTGATAATGATAAAGTTTCGAATTTGGAGTTTCACAAATTCGAATTTAAATTCGAATCTGCAAGCCCTAAGCCCAGGTAAACAAACTTGGCACGGCCAATGCATTGAAATTAGGTAAATGCTGAAATGGTTTCGAAAAACTGTTTTACTTTATATAACCTTTATTTTTATATAATGAGATGAACCACAGTTGATGCGCCATAAAGGTTAAAACTCAATAATAAACTGGGGTCTATTAATAGAGTAGTCATGTTCCATTAATCACATGATCAACCTTGCAATTTATAAATATGGCACAAAATTTTTGAAGCCTCGGTTATAATTCTATAATATTAATGTATCATAGTGAAAATAGGGTGAGGAAGCAACTAAAATGGCAAGAAATATAGCTAAGAGATATTTTATGGATAGTAAAGTTGATAAATACATAAATTTATTTTCATTCTTACTATTTTATGTATTCAAGAAACTAAAATTCCTCGACTAATTAGAATAGAATTATGTTTCAAAAATTTTGTCTCATATGGAAGGAAATTTTTGAAGAAAACTTAATATTTTGGTTGAAATAGAAAATATATGTATTATTTGGTTGATAAATAAGTATATTTTATATTTATTTATCAACCAAAGTAGGTTTTTGTGTAATTATTAAAAAATTTCAACCAAAATAATAATGTTCTTTCGAGAATTATACTGAATTCTTCAACCAAAATGATTGGTTTCTTTCAAAAAATTTTGTCCATATGGGAGTTTATTTTTATTCAGAGTAGTCCTTTTATTACATAATTGGTTGAACAAGAGTGAGAATAATCTAAATTCATTAAAAAGTTGGTTGAATTAAGCAAAGAATCAAAAAGGGACTATTCTGAACGAAAATAAAGTGCCATATAAATCACCTATATTTGCCAAACTATTTCTTTATATGGACACCCTTCTTGTTGACACCTTGATCTCTTTAGTTGAGCTTTTAAGCCGAATACTGAAGCATAAATATAGCAAACAAAAAGTAGAGAGTATTTAATGAATTAGATAAAAAGAAATAAGCAAAAAATACTATTTCTCACTTGTTTTTGGTCTGTTTATTGATCAAAAATGATGGGTTTTAACTCAGTTTTTTAAATAAATAGAAAGTGAGTCAATCTTTAAAAATATTATATTTTAGTTAATAAATTGCACATATCAAGTCATTAAATTTACAAATACATGATTTCTTTGAACAACCCAAGGACCGTGTAATCTGAACACAAGCACAAAAAACGTCAATATAAAAAAGGAAATCGCAGAAAACAAAGAATATGAACTACATGGAAGAAAGTGGAGCACCTTTAACTCATATTGATACCGATTTAATAGCTAGATCGACTATGAATCTCGACCCAATACACCCATTCCAGCTTTAAAGGTCTTAAAAAGAGCAGCTGTTGACTCGCCTGTTGTAGAAAGACGAATAAAAATTTTGACTTCCAATAACACTAATAGACTTCATAACTAAACTCATATGTCAAGAATTGATACTTTGATGAATATTTTTCTGATGTCTTGGACGATTAAAGTTGATTTGGAGAAACTTTACTTTTTGTAGCTTTAAATAAATGGTTTTTGACTATTTTGTGGTATATGGCACTTTACTTTCGTTCAGAGTAGTCCCTTTTTGATTCTCTTCTTAATTCAACCAAAGTTTTAATGATTATTAATCAACCAATTATTTAATAAGTAAAATGGGGACTACTCTGAACGAAAATAAAGAGCCATATGATTATTTACGATTTAAAGGTAGATTTTGTAAAGTAAATTTTTATTTCAAATCTACCTCAACCATTTTATTAACTTTTCTTATAAAATTGATTGATAAAGTATTATTTTGTCGAATCTTACATTGTCCTATTAAAAAGATTGTATTTGAGAGCTTCAATAACTTTATATTGAAACTCCTATATAATGGCTGAAAAATGAATGTTTTTTGAAAAGATTTAATTAATTTATTCTATTAATATTTATCGGAATAAATTACATAAATATCAAAAGTCTTGGTATATCAAAGAGAGAAATGATTGAACCATAACGCATATCCTTTTTAATATTACCCAAGATGCCCTATCAAGTCTAACTCGATCCATTTAATAATTAATAAACCCCTAAGGGTACAAATATTAAACCTCCATGTTTGTTTATAATTGGATGCATCAAAAAGAACAGACGCCATCGCAAGGAGTTAGAAGATACTTATTATCTAATATTTTTCAACATATTTGCCTCAGTTTACATAGGTTTTCGTTTTGAATATCTGCCTAATTTTAATTCCCGATTTTTGAATCATGGACAGTACCATTTCCACCAAAAAGAAGCAAAAACTATATCAAAACTCCTAATTATATAAAAGAAGAATTAATTTTCTATCATTAATGTTATTTTGTGTATTATTTTCGTGGAGTTTATAGCTTGAGCAATCAGTGCACCTTAAAATATCTCCACTGACTTATAAATAACGAGAGGTTTAGAATATCGGACCCCAAGCAATAAATGATTTAAAGTATATAAATGTATCGTTTTCTGAAATGTTCATATAAGTGTTTTCTAACCTAGCCCTAGTTATGCCCATAGAGCCATGCGAAGAATTATTAGGTATATCAATAACAGAATAGGAGAAAATATCAAAATAAATGCTTTCAAAGTTTCTAGTCAAACTGAATATTCAGAAATGTTTGATTCTATTTCTCCTTTGTTTTCAATTGATTTTTTAAGTCTTCAACTTAAATGGTCGGTTTCTAAAGTGGTTACAAAGCTTTTGTACTTTGGACATATGGCACTTTATTTTCCTTGAGAACAGGATTTATTTTTCCGAGTTGATCACAACCCAAATTTATTAATAAAGTGGTTGATTTTTAATCGATAAATTGGAATTTTGTACTGATCCAAAAATAAACTCCTATATGTACTGCTTTTATAGAACTAAACATATTTACTTTTAACTAGACTTAATAGAACCACTTTCCTTAGAAAATTATTAAATATATACAATTTTAAAACCCTCTTTTATTGAATAATCAATTCGAACATATTTTCTGTTCAATTACGTACGTCCAACTTTTAATCAATAAAAAGCATACTTATGGATTCTATCAAAACATACAATTTTTATAAAATACAAGAATATCAGTTACATCCTAAAAAATCAAAACATTTTTTGATAAGGTGAATTAAGATTAGTTTTTAACAGAAATATGGGTGTTTATTTTCCCTCAAAGCAGCTTTTAATGATTTCTCAACCATTTTGTATATGAAATTCGACCAAAAATTTAACTTGCTTTAAGGGAAAATAAACAGCCATATATAACTCTTTAAATCTTATGTAATTAAATTTTTAGAAAAAGCCAATTAATACCTGTCAGAAATGAAGTTAAAGAAGCTAAAAATAGCTTGAAATGTTCTGATACATAACCAGAGTTAAGTATGGTTTCAGATCAGTTAGAAACGACTGCCTAAACATAAATAAGCTCTTTTCTTTTCAATAAATGTTCCTTTTATCGGAATTTTAACAATACCCAATATAGTTGTAAAATTCAAAACAGACTGATCTAATATTTTCATATTTAATGGAACAAGTGTTCATCTTTATGTATTTTTATTAAAAAATAACTGTATAATGACAAAAATGTAACATTTTAAAGATAAATTATTGCAATTCCTGTGAAAACCATATTTTTGGTGTTTATTTTTACTTCAATTTCCTATGTTGTGATATTCATAAGATTCCTTGGCTAATTTTCCGATTTGGGACTAAAGGATCCAGGCCAATTTTGATACACAAAACAAGCTAAAAGACATGTATATGAAACCCTTAGACTTACTTGGGTCAAATACAGATAAACTTTATATAATTTACAATTCTATTTTAAATGGCCTCTTATTCTTATAGTGTTTAATTATAGAAAGCAAGATGCACCGTTCCACTCCCCAGCACCAATAAAAAATATGCAAAAGATTACAAGTACGGTAGGTACTCATACAATAAAGGGTTACGAAAAAGGCATATAAATGCATCCTAAACCTATTTGAATCCATTCATATGCTCACTAACGAAACTACTTTTATGTCTATAGATGCATGTAAAGAATTTTTAGGAACTCCAATTTATAAAGTCAATGCTAATATCAAGTTTGACTATATCAAGGTTTCTTGTGAATCAAAGTATTCCGAAATGTTTGATTCAATTTCGCCTTTATTCTCAAATGATCTACTCAAGTCTGCGTAAACTTACCTTCTATGCAGAATTGTGGTACAAAATTTTGATCAACTCTATACCATTTCAGGTCCAAGATGGCACTTACCAATAACAAAATGGGAACTATCATAAACAAAATGGGAACTATCATAAACAAAATGGTATTATCAGAATCAAAATGGTATTTATCAGAATCAAGATGGGACTTCTGGTAATATGCTTTTAAAATATGGGAATTTATTTTCGGAAGAGACACTTTTTCGGGAATTAAAACAGACCATAATAAATTTTCAACCAGTTTGTTGGTAAATTAAATTAAACAAACATTTTTTGCTTTAAATTAGCGTTTATTAGATTATAGTTACTAATATGAACACAAGATATTTACCGTATGATAACAAAAACATTAATACTGAAGAATCATCAACAATACACCAAAAATTAGTTAAGAATATATTAAAATTATTCAACAAAACACCAAAAAACGAAAGATATGCAGTTTTATCGATAGTTGTAGGCGAAATATCGAAAAAGTGGTTTTACTTTCTCAAACACTATGTACAAGTCTGCAAAAAGGAAAAGATGAGATGAAATAGAAAATAGGGAAATTTATCAACCAGAATCTAAAAATCAAAAAGATGAAGATATAAAAGAGTTAATTAATGAATATTTGACCAAATATTCTGAGATAACATGCAAACTACATAGAAATCAGCCTGTATTAAATCTCCAACAATCTAAACTATATATTTATAAGAAAATAATGGCCGAAAACCCAAAAATTAACCTAAGCTTGTCTACATACTACAATTTATGCCCAAAATACTTCAAATATTTGAAAAGGAAGACGGATATGTGTGATATCTGCGTAAATGGTAAGAAACTTGAAAGGAGGCTTGGTGAAAGTTCTCAGGATAAACGAGTAAAGTTCTACAAATCCCATGCTGAGTTAAATAAAGATCAAAAAGGCTACTTTAGACAAAGACTAGAGAACTTGGAGCATGATGAGTGCGTGGTAGTCATGGATTTCAAACATAACTTCAAGATCGATGGGGGACCTGTGGAAATATCCCAATCATACTACAACAAATCTTCTGTATCTTGTCTCGGCTTCTGTGTCGTCTATAAAGTGACGGGAGAAATAAAGAGGAGCTACTATAACTACCTCTCAGAAGTTATTAGTCATGATTCTCACTATGTCAAGAACTGCCTCAGGAAACTGGAGGAGGCAAAGCTGAGATGTTTCTCTAAAATACATTTCTGGTCAGATAATGCAGACCATTTTATATCCGAGGAATTAAGGAGTTATATACTCTTGGAGCTACCTACTAAGAATTACTTCACCTCCCAGAATTTCTTTGCAGAATATCACGGAAAGTCAGATATAGAGGGGCACTTCGGACTTCTGCAGAGTCTTCGACGAATTCGAAAGAAAGGATCATGTGGATTCTATATACCTTGTGACTTACTGTTTCTGGGAGTTTTTCTTAGAGGCAGACACCGATGCCTACTTTGAGATCTACGAGGACCCTGGTAAAGAGTACCTGGTACAAAAGCTCCGCATAAAGGATGCTAAGCAATACATGCCCCTCTACGCCGACTCAGGTACCATTTATGGAAATTCAATGTCTACATTCCAGGGGTCAAATCATCGTAGGCTAGGGCATAAGGTGGTCCTCTCCAGAGAGAGGAGGGAAAATAAATACGCCCCTAAACTGAAACCAGATAATGATTGGGTGGTTTCCTCCTCTCAATTAAAGATTATGGGTAAAAGGGTGGTGCTCAAAACCTAAATGTGGGAAGATGGGTAATCCAAGGAGTATAGCGTTGACTGGGGGCTGCTATACTTCTCCCCGTAATGTGATTACCTTGTCGACCTCTGTTGGTACCGCTCTCCGTGATCTAATAAAAAAACTGTTAGGTGGGAGTGTAGAAACTTCAAAGCTTTAGTTTCCGAGCAAAGTCGGAGAAATTGGTTGAAAAAACTTGGAAAATTTGAGAATTCATAAATCCGCTAGTGGACGCGTCGTTTGAAGATTGACCAAGAAAAAAAGTGGCGTCGGGAACTATTTCCCCTGAAAAAATATACTCAGGAGAGTACGTTTCAGAGGAATTTATGAAGCCGAGTTGAGATTTTTGGTTGAAATTTTTTGAGAATATTGGATTTCTCCCAGGGGTATTATGCCTTAATTACTCGTTAAAGCTATTAGTTAGAACATGAATTTTATAAATCTTTTCATATAAATTAAAGTAATTCTTTTATTTATTTTTAAATTTCTTATGTTAATTTTTCAATAATTTTGAAAAACTTGATCAAAAATTAGCCCTAAATGAAATTTATCGACTTTGAGTTTATCAATAACCCAAATTAATTAAATTATGGCGAAAAGTCGAAATTCTGTAACAAACAACAGGAATAGTATTTAAATCTAAAAATGTAATCGAACAAATTTGATTTTAGTATGTTTTTATTTTATTTTATCTGCTTTTGTTTTTTAGTATTGAGTTTATGATAATTAAAACGAATTATTAAGTTATTTTCAATTTTTAAATCAATTACAGCCGTAATTTGATCCAAAAATAGGTAATGCTTTGTTTAGTGACCTTAAACAGGAGATTAATCATCAAAATATCAGTCTTAATTCAACCAATTTTAAATGAATTTTGCATTGCATTATTTTCATCTTAAATGGGGTTATAAATTTAACTTCCGGTTTTAAAAACTGTTCTAAACAAAAATAAACTCCCATATATAAATTTGAAAATCTGCGTGTGTGTTATCGAACTCCTCCTTTAGTTTTTAACCAATAATTTTGAAACTTTAGACATAGATTAAGATATATTAGGAAGGTGCACATTGCTATTTATCTTTTTTAAATAGGCCTTCTAGGCTCTATAAATGAAGTTTTAGTGATACAAAGGCTGAAAGAATAACTTTTTAACCAATCAAAAATCACCATCTTGAATATGATTTTTGATCTTAATAAAAGTTTTATATTTTTTAATTATAGAATCTAAAGATATTAAAGACATCAATTTAGCTATTAAAAGGAAGTAAGAATATCAATTAAAAAACTAGACATCTAATCAATTTCAATGAATTTGTATTCTTTTAACTAATTATATAGATATAGATTTTAAATATAAAATAGATTATAATTAATGAAGAAAGTAAGAAGAGAGTATATCAAGACAGTAAGAACAGAATATATCAAAGTAATTTATTTAAATTAAGAATTAATCTTGGTAGTAAAATTTGATCAAACAATCGATTCAATATTGTAATTAAAGCTTATTATTAAACTAGATTCAGTTATAGACCCAAATCAAGCTGTTTTTATCCGGTAGAATTCTTGAACTCTTTACAACCTTCTGGATTTCAAATCCATAATCTGAATTTAAAAATAGGAGCAACTGTGATATTGTTAAGAAACTTTAATGCTTCAAGATTGTGTAATGGGACAAGATTATGCATAAAAAATATGTATTGCAATCTCATTGAAGCCACTATTTTAACTGGATGTGCTAAATAGTAAGATGCATTGATACGACGAATTTCTTTTATTCCAAATGACCTTCCATTTGAATTCAAAAGATTATAGTTTTCGATTTCTTTAGCTTTTGCTATGTCAATAAATAAAAGTCAAGGCCAGACACTAAAGGTTGTAGGAATAAAATTTAGATAATCACTGTTTTTCTCATGGTCAGTTGTATGTAGTATACTCACGAGTTGGAAATCCAAATAATTTGATCATTTTAGCACCTGGTGGAAAAACAAAAAATATAGTATATCCTGGAGCTCTTCAATAAATAATATAATAAAATCAAAATTTTGATTTATAAAACCATTTTATATATATAATAAATTATATGTGGTGCGAAGCACTACCGTGCAGCTAGTTATTTATAAATGTAGGTTTATTTAAAACTTTTCTATAATTAATTAAATGCATATAGCATTTGTGAGTTCTCTTTGTATATTGATAATTTCCTGCTCCATTTCTTAACTATTAGGGCGTTCCGAGCAAAGAGGCACTCGAAAAAATTTAAATAAAAATTTTACTATAAAAGATATAAAGTTAGAAATTAGTATGTTTATAGATACAAACCTTTTGCATTTATTACACTTCTCCATATTTCGGGTAACTTCTGAATACCATTCAAAAAACCTTTAGCATTAAGCTCCTGAATTGCACTTTCTAGCTGAATTTCTAGTTCATGCCATCATCATAAATGTTTTCCTTTAACTTCTTCTTTAATTACCCAAAATAATTGAAATCAGGTGGGATAATATCAGGGCTATAGGGAGGATGATCCCAAACCCGAATATTTTCATCAATAAAATACTGCTTTATAAGACTTGATTTATGTGGCTTAGCATTATAATGTAATATTATAGGCACCTTGAATTTCTTATCAGGTAACCATTTGTCTAATAATTCGATTAGGAAGATTTTATAGACATCTGAAGTTACAGTCTCTTTAGGAGCACAGAACTTCCAATAAGCAACACCTTGAAAATCCATTGGTAATATTAACATTTTCTTTCTTTCATATTTAGATTGAAGTACAAATTCAGGTGGGTCTTCATTTTTATTTCTCCAAGATCGAATCTGGTCACGTTGGGGTTGCATGTATAAAGACACCCAAGTTTCATCTATTGCCAAAGTTCGATTAATTAAGTTATTTTGTCTCGATAAGAGTTGCATATTATTTTTACATGCTAACACTCTGTGTTCTCTTTGTTCATCCGTGAGAAAATGAGATACCCATTTACTTAATAAATTTTTCATTTGTAAATCTTCTGATAAATATCGAAATACTGTTGTTTTACTACAATTTATCCGCATGGAAAGCTTGAGACAAGACCATGTTCTAGTTTTTGCCAACAATTCTTTAATTTTATCTATTACATTTTCTTTTTTCGAGACATCACTTGTATCGCCTCCTCAGTTATCTTGGACCACATTGTAGCCGCTATTAAGCTTAGTAACTAAATGATTGATTGTATTTAGTTTATAGGCACTATTTCCAATTAATTGTTTATGAATTAATCCAGAAATGTGACCCAGAATTACGCCAAATTTGATGAAAATCCGTTGTTTATCTGAAATTGAATCTATAATTATATATAAATAAAGCTTGTAGTCTATATAAATTAATTTAAAAGTCATCATGGTATTATTAGTATATTATTAAAAGCGCAATTAAACAAAATTCAAGTCCCTCTTTATGCCAACGCCCTATAATAAGACAGTAGTTTGTGCTACCCTTGAATAACCACAAAAGAAATTAGAGTACCAGCTCCTAAAAAGCGAGAAAAAAGGCAATTCACGTATAAGAAAGAATCACAAAGTATAAATAGTCCACTAAAAGAACGGCTTATTACTATATCTGCATTATTTAGTCAAAAGATAAGTTCAATTCTATTCAGGTGGCTGAAAAATTCAAGTTTCGATTTTCAAGATTGAAGCTAATTTTCTATTAGGTAAAAACTTAACTTTAAATTATACTTCCATAGCGTAAGAGCCGAGATATTTGATTCAATCTCACCGAAGTTTTATAAATGAATTAAGCTTTAAGAAAAAGCAAGATAAAAATAATTTATAAAAATCGGATCTATTTTAGGCTCTTGTTGCCATAGTTCTAACTGTAGGATGCATTTGTAATCCCGAGATTTCAGGATTAAATTTTGTAGGTAGACTCTTGGACCTAATAAAGAACCTAATGGAGGTGTAAGCCAGGATGACGATGCCTCCGATGATCGAAATGAACCAATAGATCGGGTCGGTCTTGTAACTAGTGCCGAAGACAACATTTAAAGGTGGCACATAAACCACCAACATACCCAGGGCGAAACCGCAGGCCAAGCCGAAGAAATTCTTCCAGTTGCTAAACATATGCGGGCCAAATGGATACTTCAACCTTGCTTTGACGGCAAATAAATTGAATCCTTGCAAGATCATAAGGGACAAATAATAGATGGACTGAGCTTGGGCCAGTGCTTCGTATTGTTGCTCTCCGTTAAGGATTTGGATGCCATTGATACGATTCTCTTCTGGTATAGGAAAGTCTGGTGACGATTTTTCAAAGTAGCTTCCATCCAACTGCATCACATTGCTTATCTTCATGGAGATGCCGTGGTCGTTGAGGACCCAGAAGTAGGCGATGAAGCAGATCACCGTCTGAAGGATCCCGATCTCGAGGTACGCCCAAGAAAGTAGATCACAATCAATCACGATTTCGTCATCGGTGGATTCGAACTTTTCTTTCCAATAAGCCCAGGAGAAAAAACTCTTCAAAGTATGCCCAATGGTTTGTAGTGCGGTTGATTTGACCGTGTCGCCTGTCTCCGGATCCACCTTTTCTTGAAGCCTCCGCCCTTGCGCCCTTCTAAAACGCTCCACAGAAGCAAACGAAACCGGCTTTCTCGGCGGCAACTTCATCAGCCCGGTCTTGGTCTCCGGTTTGTCCCAAGCAAAAGATAGCGAAGCAAAGAGTTCAAAGCCCAAGTCCACCACCAAAATCAAGATACTAGTCAATGGTACGGGGATGTTGGCCAAGATATAGACCAATTGGGGCAGAACTTCCGGCATCGAATGAGTCACAGTGTATTGGATGGACTTTTTCAGGTTGGTAAAGATCAGTCGACCTTCTTCAATTCCCCGCACCGTGGATGCAAAGTTATCGTCCAATAAAATCATCGCAGCCGCCTCTTTCGAAACATCCGAGCCCGACTCATTCATGGCAATACCCAAATCAGCCTTCTTCAAAGCCGGCGAGTCATTAACCCCATCTCCAGTAACTCCGACTATGTGGCCCATGGATTGGGCTCGCTTGACAATTTGTAGCTTATGTTTTGGGGAAGTTCTAGCAAAGATGATTTCCTTCTTGGCAAAAATGTTGTCCCAATCTTTGTCTTCTAAAGAATCGATTGTTTCACCATGGATGACGATAGCATCGACATTGTCTTCTGCAATTTGCTCCAACGCCTTGCCTTCCCTTTTAGCGAGCATCTCCTTGGTGTCTGAGATCATCAAATTGATCTTTCGACCTATTGCCTCTGCCGTCAATGGATGGTCTCCGGTCACCATCATCACTCGAATACCTGCAGTTCTACATCTTCCAATGGCTTCTCTGACGCCGTGCTTGGGCGGATCTTCCAAACTTGTAAGACCGACGAAGGTCAGCTTTTCATAGGGGTAGTTCTTCTCCTTAAGATCGAACTTGAAGTCCACAGGGTGCTCGAGTTTGAGCTGAGCAAAGGCCAAGACACGGTGGCCTTTGCTTGCCATGTATTCGTACATTTCATTGTATTGCGTTTGATGTTCTTCCGTTAAAGGCTGAGCTTGACCTTCCACCAAGATCGAGCTACAAATCTTTAAGACTCTTTCGGGCGCCCCTTTCAAAAAGAGGGTGAGGTCCCCGTTCTCATGTCCATACTGCGCTATAGTCATGGCCCATTTGTTGTCGCTATTAAATGGAATCTCAAACACTTTAGAATGGTTGGAGGCCATGTCGAAATCTTCCAAATGTTGGGCTGCAAAACGAAACAACCCTGTTTCAGTCGCATCCCCAATGATTTCTCGTTTATCTAGTGCGACGTCGGTTCGGTTGAACTTGGCTCTTGAGTTTAAGGTGGAGTTGAGCATGATTTCTTTGACTCCTTGTGAATTGCTGGTTAAAGCAGAGTACAGCTGGAGGTTAGACCAAATGTTGGTGACCGTCATTTGATTTCTAGTCAAAGTGCCAGTTTTGTCAGTGGCCAATAAAGTGATGGCACCCAAGGTTTCTACTCCTTTCAAATCTTTGACCAACACTTTTTGAGTAGCCATCCTCTTTGCAGCGACACTAAGCAACATAGTCACCGTGGCTGGTAATCCTTCGGGCACCCAAGCAACAAAGACACCAATTGCAAAATTCAAAGCATTATTGAGGTTTCCCTTGGTGGCCATGGAGATCGAGAAGAAGATGATGGCTGTCAATGCTGCAACGGTAGCAATGAGTTTGACAAAGGTGTCAATCTCGACCGTCAAAGGACTTTTGTTCTTCTTCTCGCCTGCCGTCATACCTGCGATCTGCCCCAAGACAGTGTTGTCCCCCGTTCGAATGACTATGCCATAGCCTTCTCCTGCAACAGCCAGCGTGCCGTTGAAAGCCAAGTTGGTGGCTTCTAAAGGATTCTTGTGATCATTTTCGACCGTCCTGGTCTGGGGGTCGGATTCCCCGGTTAAGGAGGAATTGTCTACTTTGATATCTGAGCATTGGAACATTAAAACGTCTGCGGGGATCTTGTCTCCAATGCGGACATAAACGATGTCTCCTAAAACAAGGTCCTGGGCACTCAGTTGGATCAACTTCTTCTCTCTGATACATCGAGTTTGTTGCGGCATCATGTTTAAAAAGGACTTAAGTAGCGCGGCTGACTTTTGGATTTGTATAAACTCAATCAAAGAGTTCAACACCGCAACCAACAGTAGAATAACGCCTAAATACAAGTTGTCTTCATTTCCTTCTTGTTTAATAGCATACATGATATACGTTAAAATCCCCGCTACTATCAACAGAAGATTGAATAACGATGTGAGACAATGAATGAAGACCATGATTGGATGAACCGTTTTTGGTGGAGTCAATAAGTTGGGTCCATTCACTTCTTTTAATTTACGGGCTGTCTCGCCTGTGAGGCCATCGCTATCTTCTGGCTTGTCCACATTGATGGAAGTGGTGTATCGTTTGAGCACTTCGCTCAGGGGAATGACGTGCTCGTCCATCTCTACTTTTCCTTTATCGACTTTCGCTTTCTCGGCCATGTTTGATTTTGGAAAAGTAAATTTCTGCTTTTATACCCGTTTGTTGTGGCTAAACTTCGGGGGTTTCTTTTGTTTATGTTTGGGTGAAAGGAGAATTTCGTAAACTCATTTTGGTTCGTTTAAGCACAGCTTGGAGCTCCTACAAGCAATGTCGCTTCTCTATGGTTGTGTATTTGCCCTGTTTTATTCGAAACAGGTTTCTTATTTCTTTAATTAAGCCACTTTACAAACTAATTTATTTTCGCCAAATAGTTTTATAAATAAGGAAAAGGAGTAGCACGTATTTGGTTAATGAAAACCTGTTACTGGCTTTTCAAACCTATAATAGTTATTAGGCCGCCTTTAGTTTACTTGTCTTGGTTAATGCTAAGGCTCCCAATGTAGTGTATCAAAGCCACTAAATGTCTAAGCTGAGTAAAAGGAGTGTGCAAATTTTATTGACAAACAATAAATAAACAAAATTGACGATCCAATCATGATACTTCTTCCAAATCAATAGAGTCCTACACTGTGATCGAAGGTTTCAAACTCTTATTTGCCAAGAAAGGGAAACTAGTTAATTTTATGATCATTTACGATTGACATTTGTACAATAAACCCATAATGTAAAATCGAAACCACCATCACTTTAAAATGTATGTCCATTATAAATCATAGATTGTTTCAGTAACATGACTTCTTAAAATCATTTGTTGATCATTTACAAACTTATTTATCAAAATCGGTTTCTGGAATTTTAAATTGTTTTATTACCATGGCTCTTTATTCTCTTCTTAATTCAACCAAATTTTTAATGAATACTGTTCAACCAATCATTGGGGACTACTTTAAATGAAAATAAAGAGCCTTATGTGTAAGGATGGAGTCTTTGCTTATTGAAAATAAAAATTGTACTAGACTTGTGGAGGAATATAATACTCTTTGATTTGATGAAATCGCTTAACTCCATATACCATTTTTCTAATAAATTAGGAGATCAATGAATATTTTTATCAAACCCTTAAAACATAAAACATGGGATTGAAAAAGTAAAATCTTTCAACTTCGATCTGCACAATATCCTTACATCTTTATTAAGAATGATAAAGTTTTATTGTTGTACTTTGATGATACAAGTTTCGTTACCATGTCGACGATTTTGTCTATCGACATTGAAGTTTTAAAGAACAGTCGAAGGAGAATGTGACATCAAAAAATTAGATTGATATTCTGGGAAGCTTCAATTTCAGATAAAGAAGATCCATTTCTCCTTGAACTTTGATCATTTTTTGGTCTATTCATTTGTGGATTGTGAGCTCGAATTCGGACAATGTTCATAAATTGTATTCTCAAGACTAAACACTTTTACTCATAACATAAACTTGTAAAGTTTGTGAATAAAAATAGCATAGAATAATTTATAACATTTTCCTACAAATCCAGTATCGCTTGTTAGAAATATGACCTTGTCTTTTACAAACGTTTATTCCATTATAAAATTTGGAACGAAATTTCTTGTTTACTTTGGGTTATAATTGGAAAAACTTGTTTTTATTTATCTTGACACTAAATGTTGAATGAAGACCATGTAAACAAACTGATTTTATATAACGAAAAGGGACTCTATTTACCTTTAAAATGTGTGGATTTATTAATAGTAGCTTTATTTTATAAGGTTATTATTAATGTTTATTTTTACAAGTAATTCTTTAGCTTATCAAAATCGCCAGACTCAATATACCATTTTTCCAAAAGATTGGGTAGCCAATGGATGTCTTTGATAAAATTATTCGATTTTAAAGAAATAGTGAACGCTAGTATTGAGAAAGTAAAATCTTTCAGTTTAGTTCTATCTATTATTTCCGTAACATTCAAGTTATCTTGACTTAATTTGATAAAATTCAATTGTTGCAACTTGATAATGGCATTCTCTATACTTCTCCTTGTGCTGTATCCATGCTGTATAAATTTATTCTTGCTAAGTGTATTAACCAACTCCTTGCTCATTTTATTGATATTTTCTAATGACATTGGAAGTTTTAAAGAACAGTTGAATAGAGAAAATGTAGCCCAATATTTTTGAATCAAATGGATATTTTGGGATGCTATAAACTTCATATAAAGGAGATCTAAACATTCTACATCTTCATCTTTGATTTGAATCACTTTTTGATCTGTTAATTTGTTGCTTATCTGTTGGAACTCTAATATAAAGTCTTGATTATTCATAAATTGTGTTTTGACATTCTCAAGATTGAATATTTTGATCAAAAACATAAAATTATATCTAATTGTAGAGAGCAGTTTAGTTTGAGACATAAAGAATGCAAGTGCCACTAGAGAAGTTATAAATTGATTTGATCCTAAAAATCCGGTCAATCTTAGCAAATCTTTTAAAGATTTCTTGCTATTATTAACCAAAATTACATCATCTTTAAAGGTTATTAGTTTGTCTTTCATTAAATGATTGAGTGAGCTGTAAATGATATTTAACGATTCTTCTTCTTTTCTGTTCCAATCTATCTGATAACCACTAAGTTCTAATGTTTCTACTAGCTTCAAGAACCATTCCTTCAATTCTTCGATTGTAATTCGGTATCTGTTATACAAGTTGATATAATTATGAATAGACAGAGCCAAAATTTCACCTATACAAATAACAATTGAATCATGTGAAGTCTTAATAGATTTATCATTATTTTCTTCTAATTTTATATATATCCTTCCTATCTTCTTATCTTGAATTGGATCTTTGATTTTGTGGTTGTAATCTTTGCTGATCGTGACTTTGATAACTGGGGTTTGTTTATTTTTCAAAAGAATGGAATCCTGATAAACAAACAAACTAACTTTGCAAAATGTGTCTTGTATTGGATTAAGAGTCAATCTGGTAGAAAAATTAGGAGTCAAACAATAAACCAAAGAGAAACCCAAAGCCAAATAATTAGATATCAAGCTATGATCATCTTTGGATTGGATTAGCTTCATTTTGAACTGTTTTCCATTGCTTTGGTATTGATATATTCCTTCTTCTTTTATGATTAAAACTGGTATTTGTGATCCTGATTTGAATAAAGTGAACAGAAGGATAAATATGTCTAATAAGCTTTCTGTATCTAATAAATAAATCATCCCTTTGTGGTCTTGATTGGTATCTTTAGTAGTATTTATCAAGACTTCACTATTTCTTTGAAGATATTCTTGTATTAATCTAATCGTATGTTCATTCAATTCTGATCTGATGTTCAAGGTTCCTAATTGAAAGTTAATATCATGATAGTCAATCTTAGCTCTTGAATCGGAAAACAAGAAACAATCTTTACCAACAAAAGGAGATCTAATTAAAGAGTCATTGAGTACAAAATGATATAAACCAAATACAAATTTCTGGACATATTCTTGCCAATTAATCTCTTCTATTTTATAATTACCAGGTTTGCCCATTAGTAACGCACTTTCTCTATCCAAACTATGCCTTCTATCACTTCTAACTTTCAAATGGTATCTCATGAAGGTATTAAATGACCTATAGATGACATCTAATTTGCCTCTATATTTCTCTAATTCTTTAGTATCTTTAAACAGAGTCAAAGCAGAAAAATTGAATTGGGAATGTAATAATAAGTTACGTTGAAATGTAAATTCGTCTTTTATTAATTCACATCTAGGTTTGATGATATTCTTCTTCAGTTTTGGTAGCTTCGTAAAAGCTTCTACAACAAATTGACAGAAATGGTCCCATCTAATTGGATGAATAACGGAGGAAGTGGCATGATAAACTTTGGGATAATCATCATCACGAATTTCAATGTCCTCGAATAATTCATTGGTATCTGTAATACTCTCTGGTGGTTTTGCATAATTAATCTTGAAATGAATGCCTGGTGGTTTTGCGATAGCCATGCATTGGATAAAGACATTACAAACATAGTCTATAGGGACTAAATCGATTATGTTGTCGGGGTCTATTAAAGGGATTGTTTGTAATACACCACAGCCGATATAATAAGCCATACCATTCGCCGCATTAACACCATCTAACCAACCAGCAAAAGGTTCTTTGTAACAGGATGTGATTATACTTGGCCTCACAATATCGATACAAAATGCTTGGTTTCTATCCTTCAATGTACCTTTCAATTCTTGCTGTCTCATCTTTTCGACTCGTTCTACTAATAAGTTTTCAGTAATAGATTTGCTAAATAAATAGGTGTCCCCATATTCTGGTCTTACAACTTCGTTCATATATTTTGTTATTTCGTCTGAGGTCATCGAATTCACCGTTCGAACTATATCAACAGCATTACCGATCCTAAGGGGATAAATCTTTTCATAAATCTCTTTCTCTCGTCTATTAAAATTGAGATAAGCCGTGGAATTGAAGATGAAACTCGTCAGCTTAGTACATTCTTCCGCTAAATCCAATATCCTATCTGTTGCTAATACGTTTAAGTTCAAAATTTTATCTAAGGGCTGATTGAAATCAACCGTTGCGCCATTATGGATAATATATTCCACCTTTTCTATTATAGACTTACGATCTTCACTGGAGATGCCTAAACTGGGGGCTGTTAAATCTCCTTTGACTATCTGCACTTTATCCTTGATGAATTGGTCGAACCGAGACCCAAGGCTGTCTTTTAGGGTAAAAAAAATTGGGTTGTTGAAGATAGTCTTTCTGCTTCGTAAAATACTATCTTGTTTATCATTTCCTCTAATCAATAATATCAACTTACTTAAATCAGAATAAGAGCGTAAGATCAATTCGACCATACATTTACCGACAAATCCGGTTGAGCCCGTTAGAAATATGGTCTTGTCTTTCAGAAACGTTTCTGGCATTAAAATCTTCTTGATCGGACTTGTTTGTTTATATCTGGATGTGGCTGATTGTGGCGAATTACATGAAAAAGCAATATCCCTATAGTTCCTTTATTTTTTTGAGTTTGAGTGAAAGTTGTATATTTTGTGGATAATGTTAGTGTATCATTTTTATTAATTATTTCTTACTGTTCACATCTTTTTGTAAATCTATGGCACTTAATGGGCGCAATTAGTACTAGTCTACGCCACGAATTTTGCAACAAACATTTTAATAAATAGCTTTTTAAATAATAAATCAAAAATGATCAAAATAAATATAATAAAAGTATTCATTGCAAACAATAAAAATGATTCAAAATTACTAATCCCATTTTTTTCGTTTTTACGAGTTTGGAGTCTTGGTTGTCCAATTCTCCACCAGATACACGCCTAGAATCTATACAAAATTCTGCGAAAACGAATTGCTTGAGAGACTCCAAATATAGAACATCTTTGCATATAGTAACATTATGACGTAGAGATTAATATATATGGAAAGATGTTCTATATTTGGAGTCTCTCAAGCAATTCGTTTTCGCAGAATTTTGTATAGATTCTAGGCGTGTATCTGGTGGAGAATTGGACAACCAAGACTCCAAACTCGTAAAAACGAAAAAAATGGGATTAGTAATTTTGAATCATTTTTATTGTTTGCAATGAATACTTTTATTATATTTATTTTGATCATTTTTGATTTATTATTTATTACGCCGTTTCATGCAAAGAGGTAAAGGAAAAACTTTATTATGAGATATAAAAAGATAAAACTTTGTAGTTTATATATATGAACCTTCTACTTTTATTATATTGCTCCATCTTTCAGCTAGCTGCTGAATATCATTCATATGACCCTTTATATTAAGTTCCTGGATAATACTCTCTAGTTGTAATTCCAACTCTTCCAAATCTTCATAATCATTTTCTCTTAATTTCCTCTTTAATTTGCCAAAACAATTAAAATCAGGTGGACTTATATCTGGACTATATGGAGGATGATACCAAGTACGGATTTTGTCATCATCAAAAAAATCCATTAAAAGAATTGATTTATGAGGTCTTGCATTATTTTGTAAAACCATAAGATACTTGAATTTCTTATCAGGTAGCCATTTTAGTAAAACTTCATTAATAAAGCCTATATAGACTTCTGAAGTTACCATTTTTTAAGTGCACAAAGATTCCAATATGCAACACCATTATAATCCATTGCTAGTATAAGCATTAATTTTCTCTGATAGTATGATTGTGCTACAATTTGTGGTGGACTTTCGTCCTTAGTTCTCCAAAATCGAGACTGGTCACGCTGAGGTTGCATATATAAAGTAAGCCAAGTTTCATCTATAGCCAATGTTCTGTTTATTAGGGTTTTTTGTTTTGATAACTGCTCCAAATTATATCTACATGCTAATACTCTATGTTCTCTTTGTTCCTGTGTGAGAAAATGAGGAACCCATTTGCTCAATAATTTCTTCATTTGTAAATCTTCTGTTAAATACCGATAAACAGTAGCTTTGCTACAATTTACTAACATGGAAAGTTCGAAGCACGACCAGGCTCTACTTTGAGCAAGATAATCTTTAATTTTCTCAATTGTATTTTCTTTTATTAAATGATTACTTGTATCGCCTCATCTAGTGTCTTCAACGCAATTTTGCCCCTTATTAAACTTAGAAACCATATTTTTCACTGTATTATATTTATAGACCTTTTCTCCTATCGTTTTAACCAATTTTTTGTGTATTATTCCCGAACTGTAGCCTAGAATTATTCCAAATTTGATAAATACGCGTTGTTCTTTATCGGTTATTGAATTTTTGTAAGTTATCCATTATAGTATTTTTAAACAAATATGCTTTAAAAATAAAGCTTAATTTATAGAAAATATTATATATAAATCTTGGCACTAGATATTAATTTGCATATTTATTAATTAAAATTCGTTTACCTTTTTGCGTAAAACGGCGTAATAGATGATTCCATAAAAGTGCAAAGTACTTTACTTAAATGATAAATAAAATATAGAGTAAATGCAACCTTAATAGTCTTTATTGGGAATTAAAAACTAGTAATAATACAATTTAAGTATAATTATATGATATTGGCTTATCAATAATTCTTTTTACAATCTTATTACATTTTACGTCATCTACAAGTATTTAAGTCTAAAATCGTAACCTTGAACTTTCAAATGAACACCTTACACCTTATCTTAGCCACCATAATTAATGCACAATGCAATGGAAATATTAAGATTCAAAACAAGCAAGATGCAGCTAAAGTTAATGGCTGTTCTAAATTTGATGGTGAAATTACAGTCAACAACTATCAGGATAGTGAATTGGAGCTTAATATACAATCTATTACTCAGACTTTAAAGGTAGAGAAGAGCTTTAATTTAAAGAAATTGAAATGTAGCAAATTGACATCAGTTAATCAGTTAACTTTAGACGATAATGTGCAACTCGGAAGTGCAGATTTCGGTTCTTTGCAAACCGCCAAATCTATTAATCTGAACTCCAATCCTGGTCTCTCTGAGTTGAATATTGGTAAATTGAATGAGGTCGAAGATTTAGCTTTGGTTAATCTTGGTTTGAAGAAATTGGCTGATTTAAACGGTGAGAAATATGGAAATATTAGAATTGCATCTAACCCTAATTTGGATAAATTGAGCATACCTAACTTGACCAAATTGCCAAAATCGTTGACCATCTCAGGCAACAATGAAAACATGGAATTATCGGCTACAAAATTGGAATCTATTGGTGGTAGCTTGATTCTATCTAAAGTTGCTTCTTTCAATTTGAAGAAGTTGAATAATGTAGGCGATGGTTTAGAATTGATCAATAACAATTTTAAAGAAATCGATTTGGACAGCTTGAAGAAAGTAGGCAAAAGTTTCACCTTAGTTAAAAACGACAACTTTTCCAAAATCAACCTCAAGAATTTAGAAACGATTGGTGCGTCATTAGTGATTGCCAACAATACCAAGTTGGAATCTATCAGTTTGGATAAATTAGATTCAGTTGCTGGTACTTTGGACATCACCGGCTCTTATAAAGAAGTGAGCTTGAAATCTATCAACAAAGTTGCGGGCTTGGTTAATTTCGAAACTAGTAACAAAGAATTTGATTGCAAAACCGTTAATAGAGTTTCCACCGTTGCTGAAGGTGAGAAAAATTGCAAGTCTGGTGTTTCTAAACCAGCATCAAAGACGGATGTAAGTAAAGTTGGCAAATCCGGTAATTCTACTTTGGATAAAGATACCAGTTCTTCTAATATGATTAAGCCGATTTATGGTGTTGCTCTTCTTTCTACTTTCCTCTTTTAACTTTGCTTTTAATAAATTACTAAACTCTTATTTTGCATTCATTTTTATTTTTACAATAGCTAGTTTTTAGTATTGACAGACTTTTATTAAGACAAAAGGTATTATGCATCAAATAAAGTTTGAAAGGATTTGTATAATGTAAAAATAATAACGAAATAGATATTAATATTTACCTAAATTGCTGCTTTTCTTTTCTTCATTCTTAGCCTTAATACTATCTGACTTTTCTATCCAAGTAAAAATACAAAAATAAATACCTTGATCTTGAAATTTCTTCAATTCTGCAGTCTCTTCTCTTTTCTTTTTAATGATAGCTAGACGAGCCAAATCCGATTTTGCTTGATCAGTTTTACCAGCTAAATGCATGGCCATATATCGTTCTTGTGCCTTCTTCTTTTCTAATGATTCTCTAGAGAAAAAGATATTTGATTAATAATTTACCTTTCTTTGCGATTTAAAGCTAGCTTTTCTTCCTTGACAGGTTCTTTGGATTGAACTGGTAATTCTTTGCCATTAAGTTTAGTCGATTTATCTTCCTTAATAGAGCCTGTGGATTTTACTGGCATTTCGTTAACACTAAGTTTGGCAAATTTTTCTAATTCTTCCTATTAAAAGAATTATATCTTTAGAGTGGAACTTGATCCGAAGATTGCGATTCTTCTGAACAAGAATCGCTATTTGAAATTTCCTCTTCACTTTTTTTGGTCTAAAATATATTAAATTGACTTAGAGTTACTCTTGTACTTGCTTCACTTCGAAATCCACCTCTATGTTTTAGACCTCTTCCTCGTTTGTTAAATTTTCCTTTAGTCATTAAAAAATTCTATAAAATTCCGAATTACCAAAAAAGATATAAAAACTGTTTTCAAAATGAAAAATCTTAAAATTTTTTTATAAATCAAAAGGATATAAAATATTGTTTTTATTTTCCGCGTGATCGTATTATTAGGGCGTTCCGAGCAAAAAGGCACTCGAAAAGATTTAAATAAAAAATTTACTATAAAAGATATAAAGTTAAAAATTAGTATGTTTATAGATACAAACCTTTTGCATCTATTATATTTATCCATCTTTTGGGTAACTTCTGAATACCATTCATAAAACCTTTAGCATTAAGCTCCTGAATTGCACTTTCTAGCTGAATTTCTAGTTCATGCCAATCATCATAAATGTTTTCCTCTTTAATTGCCCAAAACAATTGAAATCAGGTGGGATAATATCAGGGCTATAGGGAGGATGATCCCAAACCCGAATATTTTCATCAATAAAATACTGCTTTATAAGATTTGATTTATGCGGCTTAGCATTATCATGTAATATTATAGGCACCTTGAATTTCTTACCAGGTAACCATTTGTCTAATAATTCAACTAGGAAGATTTTATAGACATCTGAAGTTACAGTCTCTTTAGGAGCACAGAGCTTCCAATAAACAACACCTTGAAAATCCATTGGTAATAATAACATTATCTTTCTTTCATATTTAGATTGAAGTATAAATTCAGGTGTGTCTTCATTTTTATTTCTCCAAGATCGAAGTTGGTCACGTTGGGGTTGCATGTATAAAGACACCCAAGTTTCATCTATTGCCAAAGTTCGATTAATTAAGTTATTTTGTCTCGATAAGAGTTACATATTGTTTTTACATGCTAACACTCTATGTTCTCTTTGTTCATTCGTGAGAAAATGAGGTACCCATTTACTTAATAATGTTTTCATTTGTAAATCTTCTGTTAAATATCGAAATACTGTTGTTTTACTACAATTCACCCGCATGGAAAGTTCGAGGCAAGACCATGTTCTAGTTTGGGCCAACAATTCTTTAATTTTATCTATTACATTTTCTTTTTTCGAGACATCATTTGTATCGCCTCTTCGGCTATCTTCAACCACATTGTAGCCTCTCTTAAGCTTAGTAACTAAATTCTTGACTTTATTTAGTTTATAGGCATTATTTCCAACTGATTCAACTAATTCTTTATGAATTATCCCAGAATTACGCCAAATTTGATGATAATCCGCTGTACTTTATCTGAAATTGAATCTTTTAATTTTTGCAAGCTATTCATGATAATATTCAAAATATAATTATTTATAAATAAAGCTTGTAGTCTATATAAATTAATTTAAAAGCCTTGATATTATTAGTATATTATTAAAGGCGTAATTAAACAAAATTCGAGTGCCTCTGCGCGGAACGCACTAATAACTTGATTAGGAAATGTTGATTCCCTCTGTAATTAAACGTAATTGAATGACATGAAAAGAGTTGTAAAAACACTTAAAGAAATAGTACAGGAAAACATCAGAAAACAAGAATTAATAAGTAATTCATCCAACCCAATACTGGTGTAGATATCGATGTGTTCCCTTTAAGCTATGATTTGTTGAAGCCTGCTATTGAACATTGGGAATTTTATAATTTGTTTTTGTTCGAGTTAAAGAATCCGGTATACTAGATTTTATAATCTTTATATAGGAAATACTTGAAGAATCTGAAGGTATTTTATTTTAGTATTTAAAAAATAGAAATATGGAAGAAATTTTGTCATGAATATCCTTCACACTTGTTAACTACTTTAGTTTCTAAGGCTTATAATTATAGAAAAGCATTCATGGTATCTATTCTTTTAAATGTTTAGATTTTGAAATTGGATGTTCTTATTAGAGAAGATAATAGTATTAATAAGATACGGAAAATTAAAACCGAAATGGACCAAAAACCAAAGATCAAATTAACAAGCTTGAAATACATGCCGCCTCCAATCCAACTCAACTCTAATACTAGTATTTTAATTAGTCTAATTTCTTGGTAGATTATTTAAGAAATTGTTCTCATTTAGATAAATTGCGAAGAAATTTCAAAAAAGAGTAATATCTTATTTAGATTGATTATTGTAGAGCATCTGTTTGGAATACACCTGCATTATCACCGCCCCATCCAGGTAGTTCAAAATCTATGTCACCCCCAAGTATTCAAAATTCACCACCTGATATGAAGAGTCCCATTTCGCCACCCCTAGAAGTTAAGAAAAGGTATGAGTGGTATGAAGAAGTATGAAAATTAATTGTTTATTGTTTTTAGTTAGATAATAATGAACTAGAAACTAGATTTTATGATTATGTAAAATCAATTACAAGTATTAGTAAAAAGAGAAAACTGAATTCCACAATACCTAATGGTAAAAAGAAACCAATCTTAAACAAGTCTGTAAATCTTTTTATGCCTAAAGTAAATTATTTGACTTAACTAGGTTTAGAAGAAATAAACATTTAATTATAAATAATTTTATTGAAAATGCCACCAAATGCTTTGATCACTTCAGAATCGTTAAATTGATTATTTCGTTGTGATATCTTTAGGAAACAATTTGAGGTATTAGAATCGAAGCTTAATTCCAATAAGAATAGATAACCAAAATCACAAGAGACCGATGCAAAATAAAACATCTATGAAATATATTCCAGGGATTTACTTTATTATCTACATTACGTTCTGCTATTACAAACATGTTATTTTTATCAAGCTTATCTTTAATATTGTTTCGATCAATATTATTAGTAATAGGAATCACAATCTCATTAGTATTTTCAGTCCATTCAGAAAGAAACATTTGTTGCTGGACCTTTGTTTCATTAAAGAACAAATGTAAAGGAATTTCCAACGAGGTGTTATAACTTAACGTCCCGGTAGAGAATAAGAATTCGAGTTGAGTTAAAGGAGATAGGAGGGCATAGTTTTGTTTATCCATCTTCAATTCGAAATAAATCTCCTGCCCTCTACCCGGTTCTAAACCCTGACTAATCAAACACGAATTACCCAATTCCATATTCAACCCAAATCTATACTCAAAAATATTAATGTGGTAAGGATTACGAATTAGGCGAAATGGTTAAACTTAAATTGATTATAGAATTAGAAGAATTGATTATGGACATTGAACATAGTTTTTTGTTTTCTATTCGACCAAATGTTATATTTATTTCTATTTCATTTGTTTTTAATATCCTACTCTTTTCTTCTATATACCCTAAATTTTTACTTTTTGTTATTTTACCTGTGTTAGACATGGACCAAACTTTTAGAAAGAAACCAATCATTTTGGTTGAAGAATTCTCAAAAGAACTTTATTATTTTGGTTGAAAAATTCTAATAATTACTCAAAAGCCTGCTTTGGTTGATAAATAAATATAAATTATATTTATTAATCAACCAAATAATACATATTTTTTATTTCAACCAAAATATAAAGTTTTCAAAAATTTTCTTCCAAATGGGACAAAATTTTCGAAACATAATTCTATTCTAATTGGTCGAGGATTTTTAGTTTCTTGAGTGAATAAAATAGTAAGAATGAAAATAAATTCAAGTATTTACTATCCATAAAATATCTGTTAGTTATAATTCTTGCTATTTTAGTTGCTTCCTCAACCTATTTTCACTGTGATGCATTAATATTCTAGAATTATAACCGAGGCTTCAAAAATTTTCTCCCAAATTGTAAAAACTGAATGACTTCAAATCCATCTTGATTATAAATTTTCAATTAAAAAAGCAACTACTACTTATGTTTCTATCTAAAGAATTATATGGAGTTGTCTTATTAATTTTTCGAACTTGAGGACAAGCCTTTGAAATTGGAATTAATAATAATGATATCTGCACAATTTTCCACACAAAACTTTAAAAGATTTGTCTTACTGAATGCATTGACTTAGTAACCGAACAGCCAATTATACATAATGTTATATCAACGACCTACCTTTGTGGGTTCTTATTTTTTAAAACGTGAATCCACAAATCTCATGTATATTTCATTATGATCAATGTATAAATTTAATGTTTTTTATCATGAATTTAAATTTACAAACTCATTAGTCATTGGAATTCCAAATTTTGATTCTAAAATGATTTTAGCGTTTCTAATCAACCTCACCAAAGCAGCTACATCAGGTGAGTCCCTCTAAACTAAATTCTAAATATAGTTGTATTCTGGCATGGGCTAGGTGATGATTGTTGTAATCCCGATAGTATGTATAAACTCAAGAAGCACATTGAAGAAAGAATTCCAAACATTTTTATACATTCTATAAGAATTGGTGATAATAGAGATCAAGATAAGAAAGCAGGATTCTTTGGTAATATTAATGAACAAGTTTTCATTATATTTCTAATGATCTTTTTGTTATAGATTGAAGAAGTTTGCAAGCAATTAGCTAAGATGCCAGAATTAAAAGAAGGATTTAACGCAATAGGCTTTTCACAAGTACCAAAAAAATAATTCATGGTCAAAAATTTTAAATAGGGAGGTTTATTTCTCAGAGGCTATATAGAACGTTGCAATCAACCAAAAGTGAAGACTTTAATCACTATGGGAGCCCCACATTCTGGTATATCTGACGTTTCTGGTTGTAGCAAAGAAAGTGGATTTTGGTGTAATGTTGCTAGAAGATTACTTAAGGCAGGTGCTTACACGGAATACGCTAGAAAACATCTTATTCAAGCACAATTTTATAAAGTAATTGAATTTAAGAGTTTATTTGTTAGGATCCTCTGAATCTACTTACGTATTATAAGAGGAATGTTTTCCTACCTTATATTGATAACGAAATCTTACCTAAAGTATAACTCCTTGAGTTATTTCGATTGGAATTTTCTAGAATCATACTTATAAAAAGAATTTCAAGACTTTAGATAAGCTCGTATTAGTCAAGTTTACACGAGATGAGATTATTATTCCCGATGAAAGTTCAGCAAACCTCTTCCATTTTATTTTTAGTGGTTTGGGTTTTATGAAAACGATTTTGTTGTACCAATGAGAGAACGAAAGATTTATAAGAAAGTAAGCTAAGTACTTTGACAATACTATAGAATTTGTTCGGGTTGAAATCACTTGATAAAAAAAAGAAAATCATATTTTTACAAGCCCCTTTTAAGCATGTAATGTTTTGATATATATTTTAGATGCAATTTACTTTGTCTTATTTTGATGCTAACATCGTTCCTTATTTAAAATAAATCGACAGTTTTGATTAGCCTCTATCGCATTGAAACTTTAAAGAAGCATTTCTGACTTAGATCTACCAATTATTACATCTTGGCTTATGAGCGAAAACTTTGTTGCGGAATTATATCAAACTGTGCTAATCTGTGTTTTTAACAAAGACACAGATTCATCTTACTACAATAAAGAGATATTATAACCTCTCTATCGGATAAAAATAATACTTTAATGGATCCAAACGTTATTCTAAATCTATAGATTAAACAATTTGGACAGGATCTTTATCCAATTTACTAACCAAAACTATCACAGATTCACCACCATCCTCGTTTAATTCCTTCTCCAATTTCGACTTCAAAACATCCTTTAAATAACCACGTTCACTATTACTATGTTCGCATAATATAACACTGATATTCCTGCTCAAACAATCTAGCAATTCATGGTGGCTCATTTCGCCTGTTATATATAGATCGGATTTGACTTTATTGAGAACCGAGGAGCCTATAAAACACGTCAATCAATATTATACCTGACCCAGGACAAACAGCTACTGATTTAATGAGGTCATCATTTTGATGTCTCTCACTAATAGCCGCACGAACTATAATACAAAGTGGTTAAAACATTGATGATGTACTATGTTTTAAATTCAAATGATATTTGATCTTTTTGATGCAATCTTGTATAGATAAACCAGTTTTCATTTTTACAATTCTACCAGAACCAGCATCCAATTGATCTAAATACCAAAAAAATTATATTAAGCGATAAAACTATACCTTCAGGTGAAGAATCTTTTTTATTTATAGCAACTGGAATATCATTTGGAGATGAAAAGGGTGAAATGAGCCAATCATTAACTACATTAAAAATAAGGTAATGTTTAGAGTATACTTCCATTTACACAATTATCCAACGCAGTATGAGGTGAATAAATAGATATTCCATTTTGGACACACTGTAAAACAATATTCTCTTTCACATCTTCCAAAGTCAACTTCTTTAAACTTCGAAAAATCGGTGGATGATAAGCTATTATAACGCCAACCTCTTTATCATCTATAGCTTCTTTAAGGGTGATGGGAGATAGGTCGATGGTTAATAACACTTTTTTAGAGCTTCGTTCCTGTACGCTTTCTATAATTAATTTTGATCGATTATTATAATTTAGATAGTTTTAAGATTACCTACTAGAGTTCCTACATTATCCCATTCTTGTTCAGCTAGTTTCAGTGGGGCTATATTTCCCATTGCTTTTTGTACTCTTTTTAACAATGACATTATGTTTCTTGATCAAAGATCTTAATAATAAAAAACAAGTCGGGTTCAAACAAAAAAATTCATATTGCTATCCAAGGATTCGACAAATAGATCTTTTATTCAAAAAATCATCCATTCAGAATGTTACTAAAAATTATTTACTTACCTCTTCTTTATTTACTCCATTTGATTTGTTTTTAGTCTTACATGGAAGACATTTCTTTAAATTTTTTCCTGGTTTGAGGAAAATCATAAAGTTTAACTTTCAATAAACCCCATGAAGTTTTAATTAATTCCTATTTTAGTTGCTTTTATTTTTCCTTAATTTGAGATTTGCAAAACCTCACAAGATTCGACGTCTATCTATCAAAAGTGTGGATATTAATCTTATTTATTTCCTTACATTTTATGTTTTACTTTAAGTAAATGTTCGCCTTTTCTGATTTTACTTTCGTTCTATTCTTTGATTCAAAAATCAAAACTACATCTGCCTTGAAATCATGATCTAATTGTATAAGCAGTGTAGTAGATGAGCGGCTTTGAGATCCTGGCTTCGAAGATTCGAAATGGGCACTGAATGGTGAATGTAAGGACTTAACCGATTTGGAAGCGGGCTATTGGAGGATTGTGATGTTTGAATTCTAGTTTAGCCTTATCAGAAAAGGCTGAAGTGGACGTTTACGTGCTTAGTCTACTTTCAAAAATTGCAGACAATAAAGGTGTATTAGAGTAGTTTTGTTCTTTTGCAATAAACCTGTCTCTTTTTTTTAAAAAGTCTCTAAAGAAGTTATAAGTTAAAAACTTTTAAGATCATTAAAACAGTGATATTATTACTTATTAAATTGATTAAAACCAAAAGGAATAATGAATATATTTTTAAAACCAATAAATATGATCAGAGAATTTATATCTATACTCAAACATTACATTATACTCCCTGAATGCTTTCTTCAGGTGTTTCAAAACACGTTGTTCTGTATCAAGTTCAAGATCTAAATAATAATCAGCCTCAATCTTGTCGAAATGAAATGAAGAAAATCAATCTTGAATATCCGAGCGGATATGAGAAGGAAAAGTATTAAAGAAGCCAGAATCGTAATCCCAATCCTTCGAATCTATACCAGGAAATGGAGAGTAAATGTAACTAGGAGTTTAAACCAAAAATACGATATTCTTTACATCCTTTATATTCACTAATATTTGTTTGAGATTCGATGGTGTTATAAGTTGTTTGATCACCAATGTTTTGATGTTTCTTTTTCTTTCTTGATTTGATGTGCTTTTTCTTTTTATCAATAACACCTGGAATCATAATCGTCTGTAACTTGAGAAATCTTGATATATCAAAATCTAAAGAGTTAGATGACGATAAGGAAATTTCATATAAACTTGGAAACAATCCATCTATAACATTGTTGTTAGGATTGAATGATTTCACTTGTAAGTACTTTAATTTAATTGATTTAATCTCCAAAAATATTAATTTAGGATTGACATACTCTTGTTCATATACACTGCCCGTCAAAAGTGATTCAGTGTTTGGGAAATTCGAACTTAAATGGTAATTCATGAATGAGTAAGACTTCAAACAAGCCAATACTCACATGGTAGATAGATACAGCCTTTGTCTATAACTTATCCAAATATTATAGATATGTTTTAAATATTGATAGAGATATGATTGCTCAAAGTTGAAAGTAGGTGATTCAGTGTTTTGAAGAATTTTTCAAAGTTACAAAATTTTCATTCTAGAACATTCTAAAATACCGCAAAATTGTTCATTTTTATTTCAAATCCTTAGCAGAAGGTATTAAGGTTTATTTGGTATGACAAGAACATTGAAGAAAATTGAAACAAGAATTATCGAACTTATTTAAATGGAAAATGTTCAAGAAAAATAGCTGAAATTGTTGGAGTTTCACAAGCAACAGTGTCCAGAGTAATAAATAGAGTTGAAAAAAATACTCCAAAGTCTATAATAGGTCGTCCTCAGGTCCTAGATAAGTATGATGAAAAATATATTGGAAGATTAGCAACAAGTGGTAAATGCTCCACCTCTATAGAAATACAGCAAGAACTCAAGACCTATGCAGGAATATCCGCCTCTTCGAGTACTATACTGCGCACATTAAAACGTAGCAACATCGTATCTAGATACAAAAATAAATGCCCACAATTAAAAAGATGTCATCATCGAGTAAGATCAAAATTTGAAAAAACACACATAAATTGGGGAAATAAGGACTGGGATAAGGTTATATGGTCAGATGAGACTAAAGTAAATCTAGAGAGATCTGATGGACGTGATAGAACTTTCAGAAAAATCTAGGAACTACTCAGAGATCACAATATTACTCAATCAAAAAAACTCGGTGGTGGATCAATTATGGTTTGGGGATGTATGTTTTCATTAGGTGTTGGGTATCTTTGTAGAATTGATGGCAGTGTTAATGCTGAGATATATGAGAGTATTCTGGATGACGAGCTGATATATAAAATTGACTTGTATGGCTTGGTCAAATCTAAAATTGACTTTCAAAATGACAATGCGTCCTCTCATACCGCTTCAAGTATAAAAAAATGGTTCAAAAGAAATGAAATAAAGATAATGAGATGGCTTGCACAATCTCCTGATCTTAACCCAATTGAGCATCTATGGGATCATATGAAAAGAGAGCTAAAATTCAACCACCATGTAAAGACAAAGATGAACTTTGGGAGAGAATTCAAGATATATGAAACAATATTTCAGCTGAAGTATGTCTTAAGCTTGCTAGATCAATGCCTAGAAGACTTTGACAGATAAGAAAAACCAAGGGCGGACACACAATCTATTGATTTTTCATTTTTAAAAAAATTTGTCAAAACACTGAATCACCTACTTTCAACTTTGAGCAATCATATCTCATCAATATTTAAAATTATCTATAATATTTTTAATTTTCTAGACAAAGACTGTATCTATCTACCATATGAGTATTAGCTTGCTCGAAGTCTTACTCATTCATGAATTACCATTTAAGTTCGAATTTCCGAAACACTGAATCACTTTTGACGGGCAGTGTATAAGCTCTTCAAGATTTCTAAACTTGTTAAATATTTGACTTATTAGACATTCATCAACTTCTTTAAGCTTTAGTTTCTTTAAACGTTGCAGGCTAGAAATTTTGTAAATTATATTCTGGGTATTAGATTGGAGTTGAACATCGAGGTATAAAGTCTTTAAATTAGAAAATATTCCTAAATCAAAATCGGAATTTCCATCTTCGTTGTGATCAAAGGTTAAGGTGTGTACAATCTTCTTGATTAAAGCTGGGTTTTGGATGTTCTCAAGAATTAACTCTAACGAACTATTAAGCCCGTACATATATATATCAGTTAACTTGCTTTGTTTTTTCAAATGAGATAAATCATATTCATTATTTTCAGTCCAAAGTCATATGTATTTAAGATGATCTTTTTCAAATTAGTTGACAATTTTTCTCGAATCTCAATTTTTGGATAATGGAAACCATCAAATAAATAAGATAATTTGAGCCAATTATCTTTAAATATCATACTATGGAGAAAAGAGAAGCTAAAAATCACATTTTTAGATTCATTTTCAAAGCCTACAAATTCTTTAAAACTAGCTAACAAGAGACTCATCTTTTTCAAGTTGGGACAATACTCTTTAATCAATACAAAGTTCCATTTAGGTTGGTTATAAGCATGAACTTCGTTAATTTCCTTTACTAAAGAACCATATTTCTTAAGCAATTTCAAAGGAAGCATTTTGCCAATTTTAGACCAAACAAAAGGGATTATAAACTTATTAGTGTCGGAATCTATATTCCTGGCTTCTTTTACTTGAACTAAAGATAATTTTTTGCCTATTTCTTCCTTTAATTCATAAGCGAGGTGTTCCATTTAAGAAATCAATTTTAGGAAATCGGGGTTAAAAAATTTTTTGAAACAGATAATGAGCCTATATTGTACATAATAAATAATTTAGAAAGGTTATGAACTGATAATGTGGAATGGCAAAGTGTTGGAAGTGCAATTGGCCAGTTTAATCATTGCTTAAAAGATACCGTTAGTTGCGCAGAAAATTATCGATGTTTCAGTGCATTAAAACCTGAATGGGATAAAAAGAGTCTTATTAACAGTTCATTTGAATCTGATTGGACAGAAAAGATGCTTAGCAAAAACAAATGCTACACACAAAACAGTTCAAAAACTATAAGTAGTGAACTAAATTTTTATTAAAAAAATTTCATTTTTTCAGAAAAAGTTTGTATTTTGCAAAGTAATGCCAATTTTCCATCATAGAAAGTGATATTTTCGAATCTAAAAGGTGATGTTTTTATTAATACATGCCAATAGCTTTTCTAAAAACGTAAATCTAATAGACTTAGTAACAAAAGAAGAAAACTGGACAGAGTTTGATGCAAATTTACTCATCAAATTACGAAAGTACGGTGGTTAATTTCTTCTGAATTCAAACAGCACATTGTATCACAGAAACCCCTTTTAAAATGGCTTAGAATACGCTGTTCTTCATCGAGCCCAAGGTCTTGATAATATTTAGACACAGTCTCATCGAATTTTAAAAATGAGAATCTGTCTTGAATATCAGATCGAATATGAGAAGCGAAAGTATCAAGAATCGTAATCCCAATGTTTTTAGTGAACATCAGGGAACGAGGGGTAAAAACGATTAGTAGTCTCAAACAAAAATTTAATCGTCTTTAGATCGCACACATTGTTCAGTAATTTCTCGAGCTCTCAAGGCTTTATCAATTGTTTAAAGAGTTAGGGCCTTATGCTTACCAAATGCCTTTCTTTTTGTAGTTTAAGGAACTGTTTGAACTAGAAAGAGGTGAGAAATAAGGATTGTCTGTAGTTTAGGGGACTTTTCGAATCAAAGCAGGTAGAATTGGAATCTAATAGACAAATTTCAAATGCATTAGGAAACAAATCATCCATAACATATCTGCTCAATTTGAATTCATCGACTTGAAAATACTATAATTTAGTTGGTTTAACCTTCAAGCTTTCTAATTTAGGATTATTATACTCAAAACCGTATATAAGCTCTTCAAGTGTACTAAACTTTTGAATATATAACTTATTATCCGCTTCGCCAAGCTTCAATTTCTTTGAATTTCCTAGACTAGAAATATGGCTCATTATTTTCGTTCATAGTAGTCCCTTTTTGCTTAATTCAACCAAATCTTTAATGAATGTAGATTATTCTCACTCTTGTTCAACCAATTATTTAATAAAAGGACTACTCTGAATAAAGTGCCATATTAGAAAATATAGCCCGATTATAAGCGAGAGTATGTCTATAGATATTCAAGACCTTAAATTAGGAAGCGTGTTCAATCCTGTATTCATATTATCGCCTGTGCGTTTAATGAAAGTCAGATTATGCACTATCTTTCTGATCAATGATTTATTTTTGATATGCTCTTCATTATTCAAAAGAAACATGGATCCAAATAAGCAAACATCGATAAGCCTGCTTTTCTTATACCAATAAGAGAAATTAGTACCATTATCTTCTGTAACTCTACCATTTATAATCACTTTTTTAGGCGTTCTATATATGGGAGTTTATTTTCGTTCAGAGTAGTCCCCATTTTACTTATTAAATAATTGGTTGATCAATAATCTAGATTCATTAAAAATTTGGTTGAATTAAGAAGAGAATCAAAAAGTGACTACTCTGAACGAAAATAAACTCCCATATTTATATAAAACGCCTATAGATCTGGTCTATCAATCACGCTTTTTCAACGCGAAAACGGCTAAAAATTTGCATACATAATCATCTACTACCAGATATCCTGTAATTTTTCTATATGATCATTTTTCTTCAAGTTATTACAAATTTAAAATAAATATTTATTCTCTGTTTATCTCAATCGAAATTTTAGGCAAATAAACATTTGTTTTGAAAAAATCTACAAATGAAGAGTATTTTTATTTTCAAGACAAATACAGAAAATAGTAGAGAAGTTATATATGTGTTTCATATTTTATACAATTATCTCGGATTTTTGAAAACTGTTAAGATAAGAAAAAACATAAATAAAAGAATTAAATACACATAGCCCAAACCTCAGTCACCCTTGGACGACTGATTTGTAAACTTCATTTTAATTTTGTTGATAGATTTTCTTGCCCTTGTAAATTATAAAAAGAGAACTCATAAAACAAATAGGACAACGCTATCCATTTAATATTAATCATGTTATGATGATAAGGAAGACCGAAGGTAACATTTCAAACTTCTTTTTCAAATGGCACAGATTCTTTAAAGCTTGTTGACAAAAGTCTCGTCTTTTTCAAATTAGGGCAATAAACTCTGATTAACCCGAAATCCCACTTTGGATTGTTATAAGCATGTACCTCATGAATTTCTTTAATCAAATGTCCGTATTTTGCGAGCAGTTTGATTGTAAACATTTTACTAATCTTAAACCACAAAAAAGAATTAAAACTTGTAAATATTAGAATTAATAAACCTAGCTTTTTTCTGCGCTTATGATGATTTCTTTTTCTAATTTGTAGGCCAAATCCTCCACGTTTTTTGAAACTTTTCAAAGGACAATTTATCGGAATTGTAAAATTGTTGAAAATAGAGTTCCTAAATCAGAACTACGCAAATTTTTATACGAATGTATAATTTAAACTGTGATCTCTACAAAAATAACTTCTTTATAAAGTTATTTCGTAGAGATCACAGTTATAAATCAAAGTCTATTTTTCAAACACGAAAATATATTTCAATATAGAATTTTTGGACCTTTAATTTCATCAACCGACTTTTTAGCTCTTTTTATCAGTTTAGAAACAACTTTCGGTTGTTCGATATGAGGAATCTTCGTATCAGTTATACCACAAGCTTGAATAATAGATGACCTAAGAGGTTGTATACCAATAGATTGATTGACAGTTGAAGAAATCAATACATTAGGATCACAAGTGATAGCATTTTGGGAAACCCATTCTAATAATTCTTTATTTTCTTCCTTCACCAATCTCAGCAACTGCTCGACCTGCCCTTTATCCAAAACTACTTTACTCTTCGCCTCATCCGTCTTTAACAATTTGTCACATTTAGTTAAAACCAATTGAAAAGGTACCGCTAAATCGACGCAATCTTTAATCACTAACTGATCGATTTCTTTTACACCTCTTTTGGATTCTATCAAAACAAAAACTTTCTTCAACATCCTCGATTGACTTAAGTAATCCATAACTAATTGATTCCATTCTAATCGAGATTTATGTCCATAACCGGGCATATCTACAAATAGGATGCGTTCACCTACTCTGTATAGGTTTAACATCTTCGTATGTCCCTATAAAATTGGATTTAGAGGGTTTGATACGGGTTTCTTAGATACATTGGCCAGTTTTTTCTGATTTAATACAAAGTTGATCATGGAAGATTTCTATCAATATAAAAACGGTTTAGTTACACCAGCATTACTAGCGCCCATGAACGCGATCTACAAAAATTAAGAGTTTGTGATGGATTACTTCTGGTAATACAGAGTTAGGCCAATTCTTATAGTTAGGTAATGAAGTCCAATAATTAGATTGAAGTTGAAAGATATATTTAGCTAAAGCATCATAAAGAGGCTCTATTTCGGTATTCAAGAGTTTTGTTTGTAGATTAATGTTATTCCCAAATATCTTTGCAATTTCGGTGCTCATGTTGCGTCTCATCTTGACTTTGTGTTGAATCTTTTTTAAAGTCAGAAATTTTTTTACAAATGCCACCAAAGAAGAAAAATAAAACTAAAAAAGTTTTCAACTATAACAATGACATAACCCTTCTATGTGATAAACATTGGAAAACTGACTTGGTTAAAGATGATAAATTAGTTAAAGAATTGCTGGATAGAGTTTCACAAGATCAAACGAATTTAATCTTCTTAAAAGAAGCCGAATTTTTAACCAAAGTATATAACCTCTTGACCTTAATCTTTGTAAAGTATTTATTCCAACTCACCGAAGAAGAAGTTAATGATGATAGTTTCGAATTGACTTCTTTATTGTTAAAAGATTTATTAAAACAACGCAAACATGATTTATCGATAAGTAATCCAAATATCAATACAATCATTTATATAGATTTAGGCGGTACCTATTGGTTCAAATCATTCTTTCAATACTTAATAGTGGAAACGATGAGACTTTTCAACCTCATAATTGAAACTACAATATCCGAATACGAATTATATAAATTAAATCAAATGTTGAAACTCTTATCGCTAATGACGCTCAATTTCGACCTCGAATTGATCTCTAAGACTTATTTAAGGTATAGCCCTTATCAAAAATAATTAAAGTATTGTATCGATTAATTCATGGCATCAGCTGTTGCCTTCAACGAGAGAATTAGTTTTAATGGAGAATAAAAGATATAAGAAATTATGGAACAATTACGAGAAAAAATATCAAGAAAGCACAGGTAATGCTTTAGGAGCCATAATTTTTATATAGAAAAAGAAATGATTGATCAAAGACGGAATTTTATGTCCACATTAATGAAATCCATCATCAATATAATCTATTCTAAAACTACCAATAATGATAGTACTCCTTCATTTTTTTATGTTTATAGTGATAGAATTAATTTATGAAATCGTTTTAACAGGGATGAAATTTTTATTGTCTAATCTTACCCAAATTTCAACACGAAGATATTTCAACACGTTAATGACGGATCATTCATTGATAGTGTTGTTGAAATTGAGTCCTTGGTTCCAAAATAAAACAGATAAGTAACCCATCACATGAAATTGTAGATTTGGAGAATTCGATTTCATGGTGAATCATTTGATGTTTTATGCAAAATTTCCTATTCAAGACCAAGATGGTTCCTCTTTATCTCTATTAGAACAAAATGAGAAATATTACAAACAATGGTCTTCATTTCAAGTATCCCAACCCCTCATTGGGAAGTTGATTTGTTTTGAAAATTATAAAGAGAAATTAAGCGATATATTCCTATCCGATATTGATAGTTTATATAAAGGTATTAAGTTTATGAATTCTTTGGAAACTCTATCGATTGATGATCTTCGAAATCTAATTGTATTGACAGATCTTCGACCTGATCCTATTTGTAGTCTGAAATTGGATTGGAAACATTTTTATGTTAATTCTTTGATTTATAAATTTAAAAGTAAATGGAATGGAACTTATATGCTTGACAAGCTCGATTCACTCCCTACCGAAGTATAACCCAAACTTTTATTGTTAGGAATATTATTTCAATAAAGACGATTATTTATTACCGAGACTCGGTTTACAATACCTCAATCAATGGGACTGGTGTTACAAAAACTTGGTCTTGTTTAGAAAAGATTGTTTTGATTCTATACAACAACACCTCGAGTTGATCATTCCAACACTTAAACCTACTTTGTCCTATCCCAGTCATGAAACCCAATTCCTTAGTTGGTCAAAATGGGCTTTACCTTTTCATAAGATTAATTTGAATGAAGTTGCGAAACCATTACTCGGTGATTCATATCCGGAGTTTGTCTTATATGATCTTGTGGTTGATTTATCTCATTTTGATGTTGATATTATGAACGAATGGAACCAATTAAAACCAAATGATGTGTTGTTTCTTTTATGTTTGAATGCAACAGAATACTCTTACAAACCATGGATTCCAAATCATAGCTCGTTTTGGTACTATCCTCCTCTAAAAATGTTTTATAGGGATCATTATGGAATTTCTCTTGTTAGAGCTTGTAGGTTAAAAGCTATTGTTGGTCCAGATGGTTTCCCAAAAATATTAACTTTTGTTATTTAGGCAAAGCTGTCGAAGAAAGTGGCAAATCTAATGACGAGATGCTTAAATGGTATCATTCAACTTCTTCAAAACGAACTTATCGCATAATAATGGATGGAAAACAATATCCAAAGGATACTCAAGATCCCAGTTTTAGTTATTCTAACCTCAATGTAGTGGTTAGAAGAGGTAGAAAAGAGAATAATTTCTTTTCTCTTTTAAATGGTTCTAAAGAATTCATTGATAAAGATTCTTTCCCGGATTGGATTAAAGATCCTTTGTTGGGTTATCTGAACCAAGATGACGTCATTCAAACAGATGGCTTTATAGATTTTAAGGATACACTTTTAGATTGGGATCATGTCAAAGAGGCATTTCCAAATTGGGTATTCTCAAAAGCTTAACCTTGTATTTAGACATTAGGAAAGAAGCCAAAAGATGGGCCACCGTATCAGTTGAAATTCCATTTCGAAGACAAGAAGCTCGAAATCAAATCCTCTCCATTAACTCAGTCAACCAACACGATTCGATTCACTGTTAGTCAAATCCAAGCCATCTTACAATCTTTAACTCATCATTTATCATTGATTGTTGGACCAACTGATACTGGGAAATCGGATTCGGTCGTCCAAATCACTAATCTATTACATCATAATTATGCAGATGAAAGAACATTGATCATAACAAATAACAATCAAACCTTAAATCAGATTTTTGATAAGATTAATGGATTAGGTATAGATGAATTGAAATTGTTGAAATTAGGATACGAAGATACCAAATCAGGTAGAGTCAAGTCGTTCTTAGATATTAGAGCCACCATCTTGCAGTTTGTGAAACACATGATACCATTCTTACAAAATGGCGATTTCGGTTATCATGATTATAACCGCGATTGTGATACTGCGTTGTACTTCTTCATACATATTATTAAGCCAATCTTTCGCGATTATGAGGAAGAAGTAAAGAATATGAAAGTTGATGAACTTAAAAACACTTTTCCGCTTCGTAACACCCATCTTTTATTTTTGCATAGATGAGTTTTTCGAGCAACTACCCCAATTTGATGCTTTTGAATGGAACGAGATCAAAACAAAGAAGGACACCAAACATAACATAACTAATTGTATGGGATGGCTCGAGGAGATGATACGTAAATTAGGCATAATTAAACCCATGGAATTATTAAAAACCCAGAAAGATAGAGTGAATTATTTCTTACTTAAAGAAGCACGAATAATAGCCATGACATCAACTTATGCTCATATTCATAAAGATGAATTCCTAAGCTTGGGCTTTCAATACCATAACGTCATTATTGAAGAAGCGAACCTACTATCGGAATTGGAGACTTTAAATTCCTTGTTATTGCAATCGAACAAAAAGGTTAAAAGATTCATCTTACTTGGTGACCCTAAATTACTTAGTCCAATTGTTAAAGATCAAAAAGTGAAGAATTCCAACCTAGACACCAGTTTTTTTACTAGATTATTACGTCTGAATCAACCTCACATAGTTTTAGATCAACAATTTAACGTGAGGATAGAGATTTGCGATCTCTATCGATCATTCTATCCTGGACTTCAATCTATGTCACAAATGACAGAACTACCAATTTATAATCCTGGATTTCCAACTACAATTCAATGTATTCATATGAGTGATTATAATGGTGAATCTTGCCCAGTGAAACATTATTATCAAAATCTCGGAGAAGCAGAATTCCTCATATCATTATACCAATTTATGATCGTGATAGGCTATGCTTCAAATGAAATTTCCATCTTAACGCTCTATAACGGGCAGAAGGAATTGATTAATGATGTTTATAACAAAAGATGTAGTTTTGATAGCACCTTATTCCCAAGGCCTAGGGATATCAAAACAGTGGATGAATTTCAAGGCTTAACAAATTCGTTCATCTTAATTTCGATGGTTCGAACCAAATCTTTAGGGCATCTAAAAGAGATAGCTAGGTTCTTGTTGGCTATTTCGAGGGCAAGGCTGGGATTTTATCTTATCGGTGATATGAGGAATCTCAACAAACTCGATATTTTCAAGCAAGTATTTGGCGATTATGTTGATCTTGATCCCCAATATCCGAACGCTAATGATTCAAAAGGTTGTTTCCATATAGTGAAAGATGAATATTATCCTCCTACTAAAAGAGTAATCTTCATATTTGATCTTTTAAATAGAAAAAGAAATTAGAGTTGGCTCCTATGAATTCATTGGAGTGTTTTGCAAAGTTTGTTTATGAGCTTACTTTGAAGAAAATGGATAAAATGCAGGTTGATTAAAACTGTTTTTATTTTGCAAATTCGTTCTTTTTTCAAAAACGCATTTTGTAAGGAATTCCATTTTTTTGTTGAAAATAATTAGAAATCTTCTAGTTACAACCTCTGAATTGACATATATTCGATACTTGGTCGAATGAACCCTTACAACTTAATTTATGAATTTTCGATTTTATAGATGGTGCACTAAATAGCTGCACAAAAATGAAAATAAAATATCTCGATCAAAGATAAACCAAAAATTGTAAAATTTTATTTATTATTTAATTGGTTGATGAATATTAAAATACATAATTTACAGATTTTTTACTGATGTTTTATTCAAGTTATACAATTATTTATCTAAGGTGTCAAGTTGGCCAAATTCCCGTTTCATTTCTTTAAGTTCTACTCAAAATTTACTTAAATCAATTCAAAATTTTACGGTATTCATATATTTATAATTCTTTCTTTCACAAATAAATCAAATCATTGCGTTCTTCTTTATTTGAGTAAAAGTTGGTGAACTTTCCAATTTTGCAGCAAATTGAATTTGATTAGCTAAAAAATGATGCACACTATTTTAGAAATAAATATAAATAGAAAGATCCAAAATTTTAAAAAGAAACTATTATCATACTTATAATTAATTTATTATAAATACTATGTCCATTAATTATTCCTCTGTCCAGATATTGTCCTTTTATAAAAGGCTCTGGAATATTTCCAAATTTGGCATTTGACTTTCAAGTTTCAATATTTTGTAAAACAGTAAATATGATGGTAATATCATATAATAATCGATATCTTTATTATCACAATATCGTTGTATTAACAATTTATCGCCATTAGCATTGGCATAATTTCATTGTCGATTTTGGGTTTTTTTCTCGAGCATTTTTTGCAAGAAAATAACATACAACTTTTGATATGCCTTTATACTCTTTTGCGTACTTGAAAATTTTCATGATGCTCTTGTATTTATACTAGGTTTATTAAATTTATTTTAGATATGGTTTTCTTTAAAAATGTTGGTTTTATTCGTTTATCAAATGATGTTGTTTGCACTTTTCGTAAAGTAGCTCAAAATGCCGCCATAATCTTAAATAGGCCATTTTAAGATCAGAATAATAGTGATATTATTGTAACCCAGTTTAAAAGAATGTTTATATAAGGTGTGGTCCGTTATTCCTGTCCAATTTTATAAATTTAAATACAGACAAATTATGTGCTTTTTGAAACACAAAATCACACACATTAAATAAACTTTATTAAATTAAAGCAATAAAATTTTAATAACCTTTATTTTTAAAAAATGAGAACGATTGAAAATCAAATGCAATCTGCCACTATTAACGAAAATATTGATTTTAAAAAGACGACTAGACACTTTAAGTACAAAAACTATACATAAGTCTGTAGAAGAAAAAGGCACTTCTATTTATAAAAAAAGTCCTACTAAAATAGTCACTTCTAAAGTCAAAAAGAAAATACCAAAATGTCCTTCCACATATTTCGAGGAGGAATGTATATAAACACTTTAAAAATGAAACATTAAATTAAATATATTTTATATATATCGTTTTTTTAAAATAAATATTACGCTTCTTATTATTTTAGTTTTTTGACAGGAATAATGGACCACACCTTACATTAATATCATCATATATTGCGCTTTTCTTTATATCTTGAACTAAAAAACCATCAATCGTAATTGTATTAGTAAAATTTGCTTGATTTTCAAAAAAGGAAATCGCCTTTTTGGATGCAACTCATTTTTGCCCTAGGAGCATGGATAAAATGTTTATTAGAAAAATTAAATTATATAGTATTATTATAAATATTTTTATTTATTTATTAAAGTTAAATTAACCCAGCCTTTTATATTAAAAAGTAGTAGAAATGCTTATGATAATTTGTGCGCCTATTTAGTGGACAATCTATACTAATATGTGGTGAAAAAAATTGCAACTTTTTTAAATCGAGTATTATGAAATGTATGTAAAATAAATTGAAAATAAGAATAATATATTTATATTATTTAATTATTTTGTTGTATTTTGTTCCCTACTCTTTCACTTATCGCAATATAATGGCTTCTTTTAAGTGGCCAAAATACAACTTTTATACAAAGTAGTAATCGATAGGTTTCTCACATAAAACTATTCTAAAAATATAAAAACAAATAATATGAATTGTAAAATAATCTTCACACCTAAAGGTTTATTTCTATATCTTTTTGTTCATTTCGAATGTTTATTGACTGTTTTATTGAGTCAAATTTGTATATTTTTTTGATTTTAGTTCTAAACTTTCTAACCATAAATCATAGCAACAAAATTTGCATCATAGTTAAAACTCTATTCATAATTATAGAATGCATAAAAATCAATATTTATTGAATTTATACTTGAAATTCCATTATTTAATGTTTTTGGATTAAAAATTGTTATTTTTTAATATTTAATGCTCGATTTAAAAAAGTTGCAATTTTTTTCACCATATGGGAATTTATTTTCGGAAGAGACGCTTTTTCGGGAATTAAAACAGACCATAAATAAATTTTCAACCAGTTTGTTGGTAAAATAAATTAAACAAACATTTTTTGCTTTAAATTAGCGTTTGTTAGATTACAGTTACTAAAATGAACGCAAGATATTTACCATATGATAACTAAAACATTAATACTGAAGAAACTTGAAAGGAGGCTTGGTGAAAGTTCTCAGGACAAACGAGTAAAGTTCTACAAACCCCATGCTGAGT
>NIPM01000590.1:0-19280 GCA_002738285.1 Holacanthella duospinosa
TATTGGTGGGCGGAGTAAGATACGATACCACTCTGAGATGCGATACCACCACTCATTTAAAACTGTCTAATATTTTATAAATACTAATAATATAATTAATTTGCTATAAATACTTATTTATGTACATCACTTTTATTTATTTTTTTATAAACAGTTGTTAACAGCATTAACTACTACACTCCAGAAGTTGAAAATATTTCTGATTCCGACTCCATCATCAACATGAATGACTTGGATAATTTTCTTACCGAATGGCAACAACAAATCTCAATTACCGTAGATCAGGAACAAGGCCAAGGCACTGAAGAGAACCCAAACACATTTTCTTTCGGGCAATTAGACGCCATCGAAAAAGACGAGGTTCTGGAAATTGAAAGATTTTTATCCTTTTCGTCAAAGAAATTTCAACAAAATTCCACTCAAAACCAATTGTATACAATGCAAGAATACGATACAATTTATAACGTTTTTTAAATTTATAGAATAGTATCAATTCAAAATTTTCTGTAAATGCTAGGATTTTTTTAATAAAAAATATAATAATAATAATTAATAAACTATTCAATTGACAATAACGAAATTTTTTTTCACGATTAAGCTAACTGAATTTTATAACACGTTTAGACGCTTAGTGACACTGGTTTCAAGATTAGCCAAAAAAATATTGTTCTCTCAAACAACAATGTTTGAGTATAACAAAATCAAAACTTATGATTTATTAATTTTTTTAGTTAGAAACCTATATAAAAAATAATGAAAAGTTTTTATAGTAACATTACCTTCCGATTTAGAATAAATTTGACGTCTTTTTTTAATGTACAGGGTGAACATTTTTTAACCTAATATTATCATATCGCAAAAAAATCGGATTTTTTTAAACTCATAAATATTGTGGCATGGCGGAAAATCCGGTTGTTATTTAAACATCCGGGTATTCTGATTCTCAGAATTTTAGCATGTTGAACGGATGAGGTTTCTATGAGCCAATTCCTTTGTCTTAAAGACTGGGGAGTTGACTCGTACAAATACTCAGAAGGAAGGAAGTGAACACTCCTTGTGGTAGGGTTTCCGAGAGCATAAATAGAGGCTGAGCGCTCGCTTCAAGGAGGGGGAGGTGGCCATTACGTTTTTGCCTCTCGTTCGAGAAGGAGGGATGGGTGCAGTCTGTTTTAGTTTCTCGTCCAAGAAGTTCATTCTACTTTGTTTCTAATAGTTGTTTCTTTACTGTTCTTGTCATTAATGAAATAATAAATCTTTAACTAATTTTGTATTGACATCGTGTGAGAGAAATTGGAGTTTATTTCATTGTTTTAGTGTTGGGTTAGTTGGTGTCAATTCGGTCCGTTAGGAAAAGGAGAGAGAGAGAGAAATACAAGGTTTTTCCCGTCGGAGCAGTAAGTGTATGTGTAGTGTCAAAGGTTCCCATCTATTCTGAGGCCGTGGACTCGGCAGGGCTCTATCCCTGCTCAGGGTCAGAAGTCTCGCGTGGCAAAACTCCATCTCAGCGAGCGAATGATAAAGTCATACTTAACAAAGTATGACTTTCTGATAACAAAAGTATACTCAAAGTTTAGATGTTGGTTACAGCTATTGAATAGAGTATTCAAAAGGATAAGTACCAAACATTACAGATAGCTCATGGAAACACAATTGTGGTGCAGACATGGGGGAAAAGATTTTGCATTTTGACTTGAGCGGTCATAAAATTGTGGATATCCACTGTTTTTACAACGGCGATGTTATCAATCCCGACACTGGACATAAAGAACGACGAGGGTACTGTTTGAAAGATCTCGCTCGTCCTTTCAACATAACTGGAGAAAGGCAACCAGAGACGTCATATCAATTGGAATCTCACTCGGCTATAACGAATGCAAGGGTCACAATGAAATTATTCCAATTAAAGCGTAATCTTCAAGATCGTAATATTGTTCCTCCTTTCGAAATTCAAAGAACTAAATCAACATTCAAATTCGATCCACCNGCAACCAGAGACGTCATATCAATTGGAATCTCACTCGGCTATAACGAATGCAAGGGTCACAATGAAATTATTCCAATTAAAGCGTAATCTTCAAGATCGTAATATTGTTCCTCCTTTCGAAATTCAAAGAACTAAATCAACATTCAAATTCGATCCACCAGACAGGTGTAAGTGTAAAAAGCAGTAATAAAAGACAGACGGACTGAGTTTCCTTTCTCTCATACTGCTGCCAGTTATTTGCACATGTTACTATAAGTAATTAATTAATAACTCATGGACTAATTCGAAATTGTTTTTTAATGAGATGAGTTGATATTTTTTTTTAATTTGCAATTTTAGGGGTTGCTGTTGAATATGATGAAACGGCAATGAATTGAGAAGGTACATCAGTTCTCGACCGTTATTCGTGGCCCCTCATAACCCACATACCCTGACCTGGAAGCGACCTCTTCGTCTATGGAGATATCGGTGGACATTTTTACCTCGACTATTGTTTTTAACAAGTTTTTTATACTGAAACTAGCCGGTGCTCNCTATAAGTAATTAATTAATAACTCATGGACTAATTCGAAATTGTTTTTTAATGAGATGAGTTGATATTTTTTTAATTTGCAATTTTAGGGGTTGCTATTGAATATGATGAAACGGCAATGAATTGAGAAGGTACATCAGTTCTCGACCGTTATTCGTGACCCCTCATAACCAACATACCCTGACCTGGAAGCGACCTCTTCGTCTAGGGAGATATCGGTGGACATTTTTACCTCGACTATTGTTTTTAACAAGTTTTTTATACTGAAACTAGCCGGTGCTCGCTTCGCTCGCGAGCCGGCTAGCGCTGCCGCGGGCGTCAAACTTTTATATAAAAATAAGGGTAAAATGGATGTAGCCTCTAGTTATAGGCCAATTACTACAACCCCATTTTTAAGCAAAGTTTTTGAACGTATAATTAAATTGAAACTCTCAATTTTTTTAGAATCAAACAACCTACTTTGTAGTAACCAACATGGATTTAGAAGAGGTAGTTCATGTGACACAGCACTTAAAGCCTTAACCACTTTCATTTTTTCTAACATTGATAAACCAAATGGTAGAGTGCCGGTCGTGTTCATTGATTTCAAAAGAGCATTTGATTCAGTGAATCATGACATTCTTATCTGCAACCTTTCTGATAAATTAAAAATTGACTCTACTATAACCAATCTAATCTATTTCAAATTTTCCTCACCTTTTTCACTAATTTTTAGCTCCTATTAAATAGCCCCTTGTGAAACAAAAAAAAAAAAAAAAAAATCAAAAGCTATCTTTCAGATAGACACATCAAGATCAAAATTAATGACAAAATATCACAAGAATTTAAAGTAATTTTATATTTACCTTTGTCAAATCTTTTCTGTAATTTCTCTTGACCAATGTTCTTCTCAATTTAGCTAATGAATGTCTCCTTCCACGGTGTTTATTGGTACATACTAATCTGTTACATCTTAGCAGGTTTTCCGTAACTTCCGATCAAATTAATAATTTATAAATGGAGTCAAAACACAGAAATTATTTTAACCCTTTTATTCTAAATTTCAAATAATGTTTGTAATCTAAATTAATAAAAATAAATAAAGACTCAAAATAATTGTTGTTTAAAGTAAATATAAATAGTGTCTGTTACTATATCAACGAAACAAACTTTTCACGATTTACTTTTCACTTTTCAAAAAAATTAGGTTATGGAAAGGTTCCTAAAATATTTTGATGCAACAGAGCTACCTTTCACTTTACCAAAAATGAAAAGTGAAAAGTTGAAAAGTTTTTTTTTGAAAGTTTTTTGATGCAACACGCCCCAGGCTGCTAAGTTCGTAATGATTAACAGATCTGACTTATTTACATATTAATCCATGTACTTAACCAAACAGCTGATTCAACATCCACTGCTTTTCCAAACTCATGATACTGCCTGTTATGTCTATTCCTTCCCGAGCTCNAAACAGCTGATTCAACATCCACTGCTTTTCCAAACTCATGATACTGCCTGTTATGTCTATTCCTTCCCGAGCTCGGTTACTCGGGAAGAAAATACCCAACAAATAAACCCCATGGAGACCGATGATGTCTCCATGTGCGTGGCTGTNTCGGTTACTCGGGAAGAAAATACCCAACAAATAAACCCCATGGAGACCGATGATGTCTCCATGTGCGTGGCTGTGTCAGAAGGACATCGAGCTGCATTGCGGATTGGTTTCAACCAATCCGCGATGAGGACAATGTCCTTCCGGCCCAAAAAAAAACAACGCAAATAAAACTAATATTAGGGTTATTCTCGCTCTGGCTCGGTTACCAAGGAGAGAGGCACNATAAAACTAATATTAGGGTTATTCTCGCTCTGGCTCGGTTACCAAGGAGAGAGGCACTAGACAAAACACCACGCAGAGATCAATGATATCTCCACGTGCGTATCTGGGTCAGGAGGGTGGTAGCTTCGCATTGCGGGTTGGTTTCAACCAATCCGCAGTGGGAGCGTCGTCCTTCTGGCCGGAGAAGCCTCTTTAGCGAAAGCTTTAAGAGGAACACTAAACTTAGAAAAAGGACTCAGTCCAAAAAGGGTCACCATACTCTCTCTTCTCAACTCGAGTATCAACTATTGAATAAATCCGACTCATTCTCGAAGTCCTTCCGCGGTTCCATTTATTACTGATAACCTTAGTGACCTCTGGGTAGGTCATCAGTTACGCTCTATTTTGTACTCTGTGTCCACCGACCACCACAACACGTCTTAATATTACAATACTGGTAGCAGACAGTGCGACGAAGGGTCAAAGTGTTACCACATCGTATTGTATTTGTATCATATTCCTAAAAAAATTAGCACTTTAGCTACATAAACAATAAGGATACAAATTAATTATAAGTATTTACGTTCCATCAGTAACCTTCTTGCTTTCTAATCAGGCTTCCAACGATGGAGCAGGATACCAGTTTTCTACCATACTTTTGTTCACACTTCTTTCGAACAGTTAATTCAAGCTCAAGTTACACAGTACGTCTGAGCCATATAAAATTTACACACGCAGGAAAATTTTATTTAATCGCATGAAAGTGCGTGTAGTTTGACTACAAATAAATTTTCTCTTATTTTCATGAACTTACAAATTAACATCAAATTCTTATTACCCCTTAGAAGCAACTATACTTCTTCATTGGTTATAAGTGATCTTTTCATTCTCCCTATTTCTGAATGTAAAAGTTATCCCGTACCCTTATCCAATATTATATCTTATAGTAAAATACAGAGTAATCAACTCATTGCCTCTCGCATAAATTTACTCTTGTATATGTGTGAAAGTTATAAGTGATTCCTCAACTCACCAATATTATATCTTCTAGTGTAATACAGAGTAATCAATTCATTGCCTCTCGCATGAATTTACTCTTGTATATCTGTGAAAGTTATAAGTGATTCCTCAACTCACCAATATTATATCTTATAGTGTAATACAGAGTAATCAACTCATTCCCTTTCGCATGAGTCTACTCTCGTATACCAGTGAAAGTTATTGTGAGTCTTTACCGTTATTATACCTCAAACGTGAAATACGCAGAGTTATTATCTCATGCTNCAGTGAAAGTTATTGTGAGTCTTTACCGTTATTATACCTCAAACGTGAAATACGCAGAGTTATTATCTCATGCTTCTCGCATGAGTCTACTCTCGTATACCAGTGAAAGTTATTGTGTCTCTTTACCATTATTATAATTCAAAAGTAAAATACGCAGAGTTATTATCTCATGCCTCTCGCATGAGTNCAGTGAAAGTTATTGTGAGTCTTTACCGTTATTATACCTCAAACGTGAAATACGCAGAGTTATTATCTCATGCCTCTCGCATGAGTCTACTCTCGTATACCAGTGAAAGTTGTTGTGTCTCTTTACCATTATTATAATTCAAAAGTAAAATACGCAGAGTTATTATCTCATGCCTCTCGCATGAGTTTCCTCTCGTATATAAGTGAAAGTTATTGTGAGTTCTCACCCCATGACATCATTATACCCCAAAGTGAAAATACGCAGAGTGATTATCTCAATGTCTCTCCATTGAGCTTACTCTCGTATCACATTTAGTGCGAGTGTAATTCTTCATTACACCATAGTGCTACCTCCCTGTTAAGTCTCACAATTCCCTTCTGCAATCAAAAGTGAAGGTGTTTGTTAAAAATCTCTACAAATTACACTTGGGTAATTTTTGTGAATTCCTTTTAGTGACAGTGTTAGTCAAGTGAAGTGAAATAAGTGATCAGTGACTGAGAAGTGATCTCGTTCACTACAGGTGAGCTTATTCTAGTATTATAGTAAGTACTAGAGTATGTACGGATGAAAGTAAAATTGTGAATACGTTCATAAAACATTTTTACCCAGTACAATGACCACCACTCCAAAAGCCCGTCTTCCCCCAGTGTCCCCTCCCACCTAAAGTGCTCTCGCTACCGAAAGTGCTAGTGACTTCTTAGAAGCATTTTCCCTATGTGCTGGTGCAAATAACTGGAGTGAGGAAATTATGGCAACACAATTTCCTCTTACTCTACGTTCTGCAGCACTTGACTGGTTTCTTAACCACATCAGTGCTTTTAAACTAAAACATACACGCGAATCAACCAACTACAAGGATCCCACCTTTAAAGAATTAAAAGAAGCTTTCGTTCATGTTTTTAGCCTCCGCTCTTACCCCGACGAGGCTATGGAACGCATATTAAATAGAAAGAAACGTGAATCCGAAACAGTGGACGCTTTTGTCCAAGTTTTCAGTAAATTACTGAACTCATATGATCCCAAAATGGAAGAAACAGATAAAATTCGTTTTATTTCACGTCTAGTGCCAGTGAAACATCTAGCACAGTGTTGGCAAAATAACCCAACCACTCTTGAACAGTTCAGTGATAATTACCGCAATGCGGAATATGTAGACTCCATTATTCACAAAAGTGAATCCGACTCAGTGCTAGCTATCAAATCGGTTGAGATTGCCAAGGAAGTAGCTATTAACGCTATAGTAGAGGCTGCCACAGCAGCCTGTACTCAAGCGTTTCAAAGCGAACCCAATCAATCCAAAACACAACCATTTACCAACAAGGTAAATCGGAAGGTTAATACAACACAGGTAAGTACATCATACCTCACAAACTACCCTACACCAGAACCTAACAATCCCAATNTCACAAACTACCCTACACCAGAACCTAACAATCCCAATACAAGCTCATGTTATCGCTGCGGTATGGTTGAGCATCAACGAGCATTGTGNCAATCCAAAACACAACCATTTACCAACAAGGTAAATCGGAAGGTTAATACAACACAGGTAAGTACATCATACCCCACAAATTACCCCACACCAGAACCTAACAATCCCAATACAAGCTCATGTTATCGCTGCGGTATGGTTGAGCATCAACGAGCATTGTGNACACCAGAACCTAACAATCCCAATACAAGCTCATGTTATCGCTGCGGTATGGTTGAGCATCAACGAGCATTGTGAACCCGTAAAGTGTTCTGTTCAACACATAACTCTTCGAGCCATGACACTTCAGTCTGTCGTGGAGTATTTCCTCAATCTAATCCTTTAAACACTTATGGGGGAGCACCTTACCCCAGTTTAGTGATGGGACCACCCCGGTAACTTGGTATACGAGGTACTATGAATCGTCCAAACCGTCCATTCTTTACGAATCGGATGGGTTTGTCGAACAACTTTGAAATATGTGCTCCCCCGAACCAAGTTCAAAATTCCGACCATCAATTCGTCANTTGTCGAACAACTTTGAAATATGTGCTCCCCCGAACCAAGTTCAAAATTCCGACCATCAATTCGTCAAAAACAATATATCCGTCCACATACATTTCCACCAACAAATACGCAAAGGTATTACAATTAACCAAACCAGTAATACATCCTACTAAGTTATATACTACGTCCATTACATACGATTCAAATGTAAAAGTTTTATTCACCAGTGAACTTAAGTCTTTAATATTACAGGTTGGCATGGGATGCGGACTTATCCGTATACCTATTTTAATAAATGGGTTTTCAGTGTTAGCTCTTTTAGATACAGGTGCTACAAAATCGCTATTACATAGTGACTTTACTTCTACAATGGACCCGCTTAATTCCAATATTCAATTAGTAGGCATAACTAACGATTTTCTTCGAATATTAGGTGTCTCTAAATCAAAAATTCAAATTGGTGATTATATCACTACATTTCCACTTATCGTGGTTCACGATTTTAAACTACCAGCCCTATTAGGCAGTGATTTTTTACAACACGCCGCGTCCGTTATTAATTACAAAGATGATTTATTACAAATTGGTAGTGAAACAATACCAATTCACTTAGTGGCATCTACACACCCTACTAAATCTGCAATTTGCATAGCAACCCACCATTTGTCTTCAACCGTTCCCTATACGTTACCTTCCATAGCTGAGAGTGAAGTGCACAAGTTAATATTTTACCCTCACTCAGTTATTCTTCACGATATTGTAAGAGGTCTAATCATTCTGAACTCTGATCAAGCTAAGAATGATTCCACCTCCAGTGCAAAACCGCCTTCACAGCAAAATCCGCTATTACCAGAGATTTTACAATCACAAACACAGAACCACTCTCCCATTTATTCAGAAATAAGTAATCATAATGATAATACCCTCCGGGATGGTTTACTAGTTACCCTCCGGGATGGTTCATTAAATACCCTCTGGGATGGTTCAATAAATACCCTCAGGGATGGTTCAAAAAGAAATACCCTCCGGGAAGGCTTAAATAAAAATACCCTCAGGGATGGTTTATTAATAAGTACCCTCCGGGATGGTTTAAATTGTAATAAAGTAGAAATATGGCCTTTATGCCAATATGACAATTCCGCTGCCCCTTCATGTTCCATTACAGCTGTACCACACTATCAATTTATGAAATGTGAATCAGACTGTGGAATGATTCCGGAATCAAGTCATTTTTTATTCAATACCCTCCTGGATGGTTCAATACTTAGAAATACCCTCCGGGATGGAATTACCCTCCGAGATGGAAATATAATAAATATCCTCCGGGATGGAAATATAATAAATACCCTCCGGGATGGAAATACCCTCCGGGATGGAAATATAATAAATATCCTCCGGGATGGAAATATCCTCCGAGATGGAAATATAATAAATACCCTCCGGGATGGAAATACCCTCCGGGATGNAAAAACAATATATCCGTCCACATACATTTCCACCAACAAATACGCAAAGGTATTACAATTAACCAAACCAGTAGTACATCCTACTGAGTTATATACTACGTCCATTACATACGATTCAAATGTAAAAGTTTTATCCACCAGTGAACTTAAGTCTTTAATATTACAGGTTGGCATGGGATGCGGACTTATCCGTATACCTATTTTAATAAATGGGTTTTCAATGTTAGCTCTTTTAGATACAGGTGCTACAAGATCACTATTACATAGTGACTTTACTTCTACAATAGACCCGCTCAATTCCAATATTCAATTAGTAGGCATAACTAACGATTTTCTTCGAATATTAGGTGTCTCTAAATCAAAAATTCAAATTGGTGATTATATAACTACATTTCCACTTATCGTGGTTCACGATTTTAAACTACCAGCCCTATTAGGCAGTGATTTTTTACAACACGCCGCGTCCGTTATTAATTACAAAGATAATTTATTACAAATTGGTAGTGAAACACTACCAATTCACTTAGTGGCATCTACACACCCTACTAAATTTGCAATATGCATAGCAACCCACCATTTGTCTTCAACCGTTCCCTATACGTTACCTTCCATAGCTGAGAGTGAAGTGCACAAGTTAATTATTTACCCTCACTCAGTTATTCTTCACGATATTGTAAGAGGTCTAATCATTCTGAACTCTGATCAAGCTAGGAATGATTCCACCTCCAGTGCAAAACCGCCTTCACAGCAAAATCCGCTATTACCAGAAATTTTACAATCAAACACAGAACCACTCTCCCATTTATTCAGAAATAAGTAATCATAATGATAATACCCTCCAGGATGGTTTACTAGATACCCTCCGGGATGGTTCATTAAATACCCTCCGGGATGGTTCAATAAATACCCTCAGGGATGCTTCAAAAAGAAATACCCTCCGGGAAGGCTTAAATAAAAATACCCTCAGTGATGGTTTATTAATAAGTACCCTCCGGGATGGTTTAAATTGTAATAAAGTAGAAATATGGCCTTTATGCCAATATGACAATTCCGCTGCCCCTTCATGTTCCATTACAGCTGTACCACACTATCAATTTATGAAATGTGAATCAGACTGTGGAATGATTCCGGAATCAAGTCATTTTTTATTCAATACCCTCCTGGATGGTTCAATACTTAGAAATACCCTCCGGGATGGAAATACCCTCCGAGATGGAAATATAATAAATATCCTCCGGGATGGAAATATAATAAATATCCTCCGGGATGGAAATATAATAAATACCCTCCGGGATGGAAATACCCTCCGAGATGGAAATATAATAAATATCCTCCGGGATGGAAATATAATAAATATTCTCCGGGATGGAAATATAATAAATACCCTCCGGGATGGAAATACCCTCCGGGATGGAAATATAATAAATACCCTCCGGGATGGAAATATAATAAATACCCTCCGGGATGGAAATATAACATTAAGCCCGATGACCACGGCAACACTCGCACACATTACCCCCAGGGATGGTTATTTAAGCCCGCTGGTCTCGGCAAATTCAAAAAATTTAAATAAATGGGAGAATGCACTGCCTAACGCAACTAAAGTAAATAAATTATCTACAACTTCATTAACTTTATTAGAAAATACACATTCTAATATGTCAAAAATATTACAAACAATAAATAAANATCTACAACTTCATTAACTTTATTAGAAAATACACATTCTAATATGTCAAAAATATTACAAACAATAAATAAATTTCAACAACAACACCCCATTCAACCTCACATACAATTTCCACACACTCTTCCAGGCNTATCGTATTTTATCTGCTATTCCTCAACACTTACTTAATTTCGACGAAAATACAAGACTACACATACATGTATTATTTAAACTTTTGGACATTATAAAGGTAGTTGGAACACAGACTAAACCTAGAGGAATTATTACTTGAATATCACGACGTATTTTCTCATAACGATGAGGACATTGGTTGTATACGCCATTATAAACATCAACTGTACCTCAAACCTGGCGCAAAACCAGAGCAACATCCACCCTATCGGAAAAGTCACCAAGTTAGGGAATTTGAAGCTAAAACCATGGCGAAACTAAAACGTCAAGGGATTATCGAAATCGAAAGTGAATGGGCTTCACCGACTCACACTGTTATCGGCGGACATCCTCAAGCTACTGGACAAGACTCATGGAGATTTTGTGTAGATTATCGTGCAGTAAATTTGGGATTACAGGTAGACACTATGCCATTACCCCGTGTAGAATTTTGCCAGAATTGGTTATATGAACGCATAACTTATTGCACATCCCTTGACTTGAAAAAAGGGTATTATCAGTTAGAGTTATCCGANGTTATCAGTTAGAGTTATCCAAAGCTAGTATCCCTATTACAAACGTTGTTACTGCAGACACCACAGGATGTTTTACAAGGTTATGTTTTGGGTTAGCTACCGCACCAGCGGGTTTTCAAAGAGTAATGCAACTAGCCTTTCATGAATTATTATGTATTATTGTTTTAGTTTACATAGATGATGTAACCATCGCAGGAAAAACATTCCCTGAGTACCATCATGGAATGAAACACACATTAGCCCAAGCAAGGAACTTTAATTTCAAATTTACAACAGGAAAATCTATCATCCTCCCGAACGAAATGCCATCGTTAGGTGCCGTTATTTCAGCGCAAGGAATTAAACCTGACCCTAGGAAAATTGCTGCCATTATTGATCTCCCTACTCCTAAATCCGTAAAAGACATTCAAAAATGGGTTGGAGCAGTAAATTATTACAGAAAACATTTACCACATGTAACTAAACTTCTATACGCCTTGTTACAACTTACAAAGAAAAATTCTAAATATAAATGGGGACAAGAAGAAGAAGTTAGCTTTCAAACAAGAAAACAACTTCTTACTTCAGCTCCTTTACTTCGAAACCCCACATCACCGAATGATGAACTATACTTACATACCGATGGCTCTAAAAAAGCTATAACCGGAGTCCTCATGATTAAGGATTCTACTGGAGAATTTCCAGTAGGATATTTTAGTCGTATCTATCTGATTCTGAAAGTAGATTTTCAGCTACAGAAATAGCATGGCTCGCAGTAAAACGATCCATACAATTTTTTCACATATGGTTAGAATTTACCACATTTTATCTCGTAGTAGATCACAAACCATTTTTAGGTAGGAAATTTACATGTAAAGGCGCGTATACAACTATGTCGGCGTCTCGTCTCCTTAATTGGAGTCTAGAAATACAGCAATACTCATTTATCATTAAACATTGTTCAGGTAAAGCCCATTTAGTACCCGACATGTTAAGTCACCTTTCCAAAACAGAAACGGATGATATAAATTACACAAACGTCATGAACGATTTCCAGCTAGACCCGAAAGATTTCAGGAATACGAACAATTCATCAATGAATTAAGTAGTCTCGGTTCCACTTCTCCTAATATGCCAGACGGTGAACTAATTCCAATATTTTTTACCAACTTCCTACTAGTTGAAATGCAGCGAACGGATTCTGAATGCATGGCTATCATGACAAATATTCATGATCCTAAGCTTCAAAAAAAATTTGTCATCCTCAATAATATATTGTATAATGTTAAAACAGGACATAGGCGCGTGTACTTACCCAGAGTTTTGCGCAGTGATACATTATGCAATGCTCATAACATTCCATCCTCTGGGCACTTAGGATTTAACAAAACCTTATTTAGAATACTTTCCCATGCTACTTGGAAGACTATTAAGCATGATGTATACCAACATATTCTAACATGCGTAAGTTGCATTAATTATAGACGCAACTATGGTAGGATACCAGGTCACTAAAAACCTTTGCCTATATGAAAATATCCCTTCTAATATATTACTGTAGATTTAATAGGTAAATTGCCCCCCAGTTCAAACAATTCTATATTCATTGCAGTAGCAATTTGTTCACTAACACGCTTTTGTGAAATCCAAGCGTTGCAATCAGCTACAACAGAAGCTGTAGCCTGTTAGGTTACATTAATAATTAAGTATATTATATGTAAAGGAATGTCAAGTGCATTTCCTTATGAGTGACGCAAGTCATTCATACGGAAATGAAAGTGACATTTCCTGATGGCCATGAGCTAATAGGTATAAAGCCAGAAACTTCAATAAGCTAAAGAAGAGAATAGGATAGGATAAGAAAATAAAAGAATAATAATAAAGACAATAAGAATAATAGTAATAATAAAGGAATCAATCCTACTTAATCCAAAACAATAATTAATAGATAGTGGGATTATGTTATCCCAATAGTAAACTATTACACATAATAAAAGGTAATAATATTTGCCAGTTACGGTACACAAACCCACATTCTGTTACTTATTCTCATTCAACCAAGAAGAAGTGGCTCGGAGAAATAGTGAGTAAATACCCTGAAAACTCACCAACGATTAGGTACAATACTGAGAGTTACAATCCCTATAGATTCTTATTCTCAAGTAAGAATAGGAATCTAACACAGGTGTAGAGGCGAGTATAATTCGCTACCTCAAAATTAAAATAAAGTGAATGAGACGAAGTGAAAAAACGCGTGGCAGTGACAGTAGTTCGACTTCAGTACCAAGTCGAATTTCAAAAAGAAATATCGGATTACCGCCGAGTCCTACTGATGAGCTTCCACGGTATCGAAAAGTGAAAACACCAACAGTAAGTAAAAAACCAAATGAGAAGAAAGCACTAAATGAAACAGTGAGTGTGAGTATACAAGAAGAAAAAAAACACAACAGGGTTCCCGACCGAGGTGGAGAGAACAACCGACATTAGTGACCGTTCGATAAAAGTGACACCAAAATTCAACCAAAGGTCAGTTTCAAGTGAAATTCTAGAAAGTGAAGTAAAAAGTGACCAAGAAAAATCTGACATTGAATTTTTTACAAACGACGATAATAATTTTTTTGAAAATTCCGAACTTTTACTAAATCTGGACAATATAGTGACAGTCATGGCCAACACCACCAACGAAACTAGGGGAACAACTTTTCTCATGAAAGCCGACAAGAAGCCAACATTTCGACAAAAAATAACAGATAAGTCAATTAAAAATTTTTTATATAAATTTGAAGCTTGGGCCACGAATTTAAACCTAGATGAGAAGCAACGAAAAAGACAGCTTGCTTCAGCAATAGAAAACCCTGTAGCTGAACAATGGTTCACTATACACCAAGGACGTATTGAAGACAATACGTCATGGGAAGCATTCAAGAAAAGCTTCACCACACACTGTCCAAAGGATCAGGAAGAAAAAGATCTCAAAATGGTTGACATTAGCAACCATAGTCAAGAAGTTTCTGAAAATTCTCTGGCTTTTGTCACAAGAATTCGCTACCTATTTGGGGACAATTGGGGGACATACAACGAAGAAGAGCTTTGTGAGGGATTAGTCAAGCAGATGCTTCCAGCGGTTAGAAGATTTGTACAATACAGAGGCATGCCTGCCTCATGGGAAAATCTAGTCAGAATTATTGAAGAATATGAAGGCAAAGGTATGAAAGAATTGGATAATTATACCAAATTACCATCAATGCCTGCCACAATGGCACTAACAAGAAATAATGATGGAACCGAGGAGTTACTCAGAGCCTTCAAAGATTTAAGCGTGAAGATTGTACAATCGAATAAAAACAATAGAGTCAATCAGAGAGACCAAAGAGGAAGTATCCCTTATAGAGGCCGGATCCAAAATTCAAATTTTCGTGGAAATTTTCAATACAGAGGATGTGGAAATAATAACTACCGTTCAGATTTCAGAACACGAGATTTCAATAACGTACCTAGATGCTATACATGTAACAAGACGGGACACATCTCAGCCATGTGTTTCCAAAACCAGAGGGGCCGTGGAGCTTATAGAGGTCAACAAACAAGAGGTAGAAGTCAAACCTTCAGGAATCAAGCATATCCAACACAAAATAGACAATTCTCGAACAACGGAACTCAATTTGTACCAGAAAATCAAAACTTCCAGGGAAACGCCTGGGGGCGGGTCTAGACCGTCCGCCCACTCGAATCAATACACTAATCAACGAAGACGAAATACGAAAAGAATTGAAACATTTAAACTCTAGGATAGAAGACTTATCAGAAAATATTGCACAAAAATGGACAGAAACCTGAGAAATTCAACAAAAATTTCAGAAAAAATTCAATTTAATTCAAAATCAAAAGGAAACGCAGTCATGAAGACGACAATACCGAACGAAGGACAGCTCACTATTTTAGGAAAGTGTTGTGAAAAAGAATACAAATTTTTTATTGATACTGGAGCCCAAGTTAGCATAATAGACTCAATAAAAGCTTCAGAATTCCACAAAATCCCAAATACTTTCTGTACTTTGGGTCAATTAAAGAATCCCCTTGGAGACGAAGGAGTCGTCTTCCCAGATATTACCATAGGAGACTTAACAGTGAACTATCATTTCTTTGTAATTGATAATCTTCCATTTGATTTTCTTTTAGATTTTGATTTTGGATTGGATTTTTTAGAAAAATTCAAATGTAAAATTGATTTAGGAGACAGAAACATAGCATCGGAAATACTCGGAACAATTCCCATAATTAGCAATGAAGCGAAATTTTGGTCACATCATGGAATCAACATCCAAGGAAAGAAAAAACAAAAAAGTCAGGAACACGCTATACAGAATCGTATCACTATACGAGCACTCGGAGGTACAAAAATTCCGGGCAGAAGCCAAGTTTTCGTTCCAATTGAGAAAACTTAACTTAAGAAAGTACAGGAGAGAGTCATCATAGCAGCCACCAAAATTTATCAGAAAGTAAGAATTTTAGTACCGGTAATGATAATTGGAAGTCAAACAACCGGAATTATAGTAACAAATCCGGACGCAGAAGACAAATGGATCAACAAAAGNGCAGAAGCCAAGTTTTCGTTCCAATTGAGAAAACTGAACTTAAGAAAGGACAGGAGAGAGTCATCATAGCAGCTACCAAAATTTATCAGAAAGTAAGAATTTTAGTACCGAACTACTATTAACCTTCAGTTTGTTGGCCTTAATATCTAACAAATCCGGACGCAGAAGACAAATGGATCAACAAAAGAACCATACTAGGGAAAGAAGAGATCGACCAACCAAAGTCGAACTGCGCAGCCGCAGTAATGAAAATTACAACGGAGCAGAAATCGCAAATTGACATCAATCCGCTGCTTTCTCAAAGTGAGAAACAACAAATATTAGCAGTCATGGACAAATATGAAAATTTATTCTCTTGGGATCCGAATCACATCGGTCATCGATTGAAATTCACAATCGACACAGGAGACACTAAACCTAGAAGACTTCGACCATATCCGGCATCAGAAGCCATGAGAAAACAAATACAAGAGGAAGTAGACAAAATGCTCAAATCAGACTTAATTGAGCCTAGTGACTCTCCATGGTCATCAGCATGTCATTTAGTACCAAAGAAAGGAAACTCGAAAGCAATGAGATTCGTATGCGACTTCAGATATGTCAATTCCGTAACGAAAAATGACATCGCATATCCTCTTCCACTCATTCATGATGTTCAATCACGTCTAAAATCAGCCAAGTTTATATCAGTCATGGACTTGAAGTCAGGATTTTGGCAAGTAGAAATGGATGAGAAAGATAGAAAAAAAACAGCCTTCGCTACACCAGATGGACTTTATCAATACAAAGTCCTTCCGATGGGAATAGCTGGAGCTTCTGGACATTTTACAAAACTGATGGACATTGTCTTATCAGGTATAAAACCAGAAGTTGTAGCATCATATGTGGACGATATAATCATCTACAGTGAGACTATCAACGAACATTGTGAGNACCAGAAGTTGTAGCATCATATGTGGACGATATAATCATCTACAGTGAGACTATCAACGAACATTGTGAGAAAGTGGACAAAGTTTTTAATCGTTTATCAAAAGAAAAACTCACATTAATGCCAAAGAAGTGTCATTTTGCCTACAATGAGACGAAAGTTCTAGGATTTTTAATTGGAAATGGAAATATGAGACTAGATCCAGAAGATGTAAACGGAGTATCAAAAATGCCTAGACCAAAAACCATGAAACAACTACAGAGAGCTTTTGGACTTTTTAACCACTACAGAAAGTTTATACCAAAATACGCGACGAAAATGGCTCCACTTTACAAACTTCTAAGTAAAGACAAAAAATACAATTGGGAAAAGGAACAAGAAGAAGCGTTTGAATTTGCAAAAAAGACAGTTACATCTGAACCAGTTCTAGCACTTTTTCAACCAGGATTAGAGACACACTTAAGAACCGATGCATCTACCATAGGGATAGCAGGATGCCTGTCTCAGACACACAATGGAATCGAGAAACCAGTAGCCTTTGTCAGCAGAACACTGACTCCAGCAGAATCGAAGTGGACAACTACAGAGCAAGAGCTCTTAGCGATTGTCTACTCACTTGTAAAATTAAAATCTTTTGTACAGGGACATCGAATTAAAATTCATACCGATCATCACGCTCTATGTTGGATTTTGAAAGCCAAAAAAGAAGAATTAAGTTCAAAATTAACAAGAATGGCATTCAAACTCTCAGAATTTGTGATAGATGGAATCTACTACGTAAAAGGTTCTACAAATCATGTTCCAGACGCAATGAGTCGATGTCCAGTAATACCAAACGATATCAAATTAGAGAAGAAAAGAATTGAAGAGGATGATATAACCATACCAGTCTTGACAATAGACTTCAATGACATCATAAAAATGCAAGATGAAGACAAAATGTGTGTTCTTGTGAAAAATAAATTAGCAGAAAGAAATTCAAAAGAGCAAAAAAGATTCAAAATTCACAACGATGTTCTATACCACATCGACGGAAACGGAAAATCACAACTATATGTTCCAAAAGCCATGATACAAGAAATTCTTATTGCTTGTCATGATGACCCATTGAGCGGACATTTAGGCTTTACGAAAACTTATCAAAGGTGAAACAACGATACTTTTGTAAAAAAATGAAAAGTACAATTGCTAACTACATAAAATCATGTCACGACTGTCAAACAAGGAAAATTCCACGTAGGAAACCATTTGGAAAAATGCAATTTTTTAAAGTACCAAGCGAACCATTCAGTCACATCCAAATTGACTGTATGGGACCTTTTGTGAGAAGCAACAAGCAGAATAGATATGTAGTAACAGTGATTTGTTATTTAACAAAATGGATTGAAGCGAAAGCATTGAAAGAAGCTACAGCCGAAGAAATTGCAATATTTCTAGTAGAACAAGTGATATGTCGTCACGGATGTCCAAGAATTATGCAATCAGACCGAGGTACGAACTTTACCAGCGAATTACTACAATTAGTCAATAATTACCTTGGAATTCAACACAACACCAGCACATCCTATCATCCAGAATCTCAAGGATTGGTAGAAAAATCACACTCTACTCTAACGGACTGCATATCCATGTACACTAGCAGTCACCAAAAAGATTGGGATATCTTTTTACCACACATAGTTTTGGCATATAATACGTCAATTCAGAAAACAACTAAAATGACACCATTTTTTCTTATGCATGGAAGAGAAGCTATTCTTCCACTTGAAGCAGAAATTCCAGCAACTCAACCATACCAGTCACTAGACGACCTAGTGGACAGAGTTCGAGAAGCTAGAAGTATAGCGAAGAATCATATTAAAAAAGAACAAAAAAATTATGCAAAAAGAGTAAATGCGACCAGAAATCCAGTTACATTTGAAATAGGACAGCTTGTGTTACTAAAAAAATTTGTGAAGAAAAAAGGATTTTCATCTAAGCTTTTCCATTACTATGGACCGTATAAGATTATAGAACAAAAATCCGAAGTAAATTACATCATCGAAGCCACCAGAGGAAAAACGACATACAGAGAAACAGTCCATGTAGATAAGTTAAAACCTTACTACGACAGAGGATATTTAAAAGATGATGCTTCAGAAATTGAAAAAGTGGACGAAATTCCAATAGTTCCACC
>NIPM01000590.1:23550-81586 GCA_002738285.1 Holacanthella duospinosa
AAATACCCTCCGGGATGGAAATACCCTCCGGGATGAAAATATAATAAATACCCTCCGGGATGGAAATATAACATTAAGCCCGATGACCACGGCAACACTCGCACACATTACCCCCAGGGATGGTTATTTAAGCCCGCTGGTCTCGGCAAATTCAAAAAATTTAAATAAATGGGAGAATGCACTGCCTAACGCAACTAAAGTAAATAAATTATCTACAACTTCATTAACTTTATTAGAAAATACACATTCTAATATGTCAAAAATATTACAAACAATAAATAAACTTCAACAACAACACCCCATTCAACCTCACATACAATTTCCACACACCCTTCCAGGAGTAACTATTTCACCAAATACACCATGTACTTGTGAATCAAATCCGTGCAAAAATTATCGTATTTTATCTGCTATNGTAACTATTTCACCAAATACACCATGTACTTGTGAATCAAATCCGTGCAAAAATTATCGTATTTTATCTGCTATTCCTCAACACTTACTTAATTTCGACGAAAATACAAGACTACACATACATGTATTATTTAAACTTTTGGACATTATAAAGGTAGTTGGAACACAGACTAAACCTAGAGGAATTATTACTTGAATATCACGACGTATTTTCTCATAACGATGAGGACATTGGTTGTATACGCCATTATAAACATCAACTGTACCTCAAACCTGGCGCAAAACCAGAGCAACATCCACCCTATCGGAAAAGTCACCAAGTTAGGGAATTTGAAGCTAAAACCATGGCGAAACTAAAACGTCAAGGGATTATCGAAATCGAAAGTGAATGGGCTTCACCGACTCACAANGCTAAAACCATGGCGAAACTAAAACGTCAAGGGATTATCGAAATCGAAAGTGAATGGGCTTCACCGACTCACAATGTTATCGGCGGACATCCTCAAGCTACTGGACAAGACTCATGGAGATTTTGTGTAGATTATCGTGCAGTAAATTGAGGATTACAGGTAGACACTATGCCATTACCCCGTGCAGAATTTTGCCAGAATTGGTTATATGAACGCATAACTTATTGCACATCCCCTGACTTGAAAAAAGGGTGTTATCAGTTAGAGTTATCCAAAGCTAGTATCCCTATTACAAACGTTGTTACTGCAGACACCACAGGATGTTTTACAAGGTTATGTTTTGGGTTAGCTACCGCACCAGCGGGTTTTCAAAGAGTAATTCAACTACCCTTTAATGAATTATTATGTATTATTGTTTTAGTTGATGTAACCATCGCAGGAAAAACATTCCCTGAGTACCATCATGGAATGAAACACACATTAGCCCAAGCAAGGAACTTTAATTTCAAATTTACAACAGGAAAATCTATCATCCTCCCAGACGAAATGCCATCGTTAGGTGCCGTTATTTCAGCGGAAGGAATTAAACCTGACCCTAGGAAAATTGCTGCCATTATTGATCTCCCTACTCCTAAATCCGTAAAAGACATTCAAAAATGGGTTGGAGCAGTAAATTATTACAGAAAACATTTACCACATGTAACTAAACTTCTATACCCCTTGTTACAACTTACAAAGAAAAATTCTAAATATAAATGGGGACAAGTAGAAGAAGTTAGCTTTCAAACAAGAAAACAACTTCTTACTTCAGCTCCTTTACTTCGAAACCCCACATCACCGAATGATGAACTATACTTACATACCGATGGCTCTAAAAAAGCTATAACCGGAGTCCTCATGATTAAGGATTCTACTGGAGAATTTCCAGTAGGATATTTTAGTCGTATCTATCTGATTCTGAAAGTAGATTTTCAGCTACAGAAATAGCATGGCTCGCAGTAAAACGATCCATACAATTTTTTCACATATGGTTAGAATTTACCACATTTTATCTCGTAGTAGATCACAAACCATTTTTAGGTAGGAAATTTACATGTAAAGGCGCATATACAACTATGTCGGCGTCTCGTCTCCTTAATTGGAGTCTAGAAATACAGCAATACTCATTTATCATTAAACATTGTTCAGGTAAAGATCATTTAGTACAAGACATGTTAAGTCGCCTTTCCAAAACAGAAACGGATGATATAAATTACACAAACGTCATGAACGATTTCCAGCTAGACCCGAAAGATTTCAGGAATACGAACAATTCATCAATGAATTAAGTAGTCTCGGTTCCACTTCTCCTAATATGCCAGACGGTGAACTAATTCCAATATTTTTTACCAACGACTTCCTACTAGTTGAAATGCAGCGAACGGATTCTGAATGCATGGCTATCTTGACAAATATTCATGATCCTAAGCTTCAAAAAAAATTTGTCATCCTCAATAATATATTGTATAATGTTAAATCAGGACATAGGCGAGTGTACTTACCCAGAGTTTTGCGCAGTGAAACATTACACAATGCTCACAACATTCCATCCTCTGGGCACTTAGGATTTAACAAAACCTTATTTAGAATACTTTCCCATGCTACTTGTAAGACTATTAAGCATGATGTATACCAACATATTCTAACATGCGTAAGTTGCATTAATTATAGACGCAACCATGGTAGGATACCAGGTCACTAAAAACCTTTGCCTATAGGAAAATATCCCTTCTAATATATTACTGTAGATTTAATAGGTAAATTGCCCCCCAGTTCAAACAATTCTATATTCATTGCCGTAGCAATTTGTTCACTAACACGCTTTTGTGAAATCCAAGCGTTGCAATCAGCTACAACAGAAGCTGTAGCCTGTTAGGTTACATTAATAATTAAGTATATTATATGTAAAGGAATGTCAAGAGCATTTCCTTATGAGTGACGCAAGTCATTCATACGGAAAATGAAAGTGACATTTCCTGATGGCCATGAACTAATAGGTATAAAGCCAGAAACTTCAATAAGCTAAAGAAGAGAATAGGATAGGATAAGAAAATAAAATAATAATAATAAAGACAATAAGAATAATAGTAATAATAAAGGAATCAATCCTACTTAATCCAAAACAATAATTAATAGATAGTGGGATTATGTTATCCCAATAGTAAACTATTACACATAATAAAAGGTAATAATATTTGCCAGTTACGGTACACAAACCCACATTCTGTTACTTATTCTCATTCAACCAAGAAGAAGTGGCTCGGAGAAATAGTGAGTAAATACCCTGAAAACTCACTAACGATTAGGTACAATACTGAGAGTTACAATCCCTATAGATTCTTATTCTCAAGTAAGAATAGGAATCTAACAAGCCCAATGGCTACAATCTGCTGTAATCACACGCCATGGTTCTCCCAAATTCATAGGTAGTGATAATGGTCCTTGCTTTATAAGTGAGCTTTATGAGCAGTTCACTAAGTTTTTNTCTCCCAAATTCATAGGTAGTGATAATGGTCCTTGCTTTATAAGTGAGCTTTATGAGCAGTTCACTAAGTTTTTGGTTGTGAAGTTAGAAGAATTTCTCCATACAACCATAAAGGTAATGGAGTCAGCGAACAAATCAACGCAGTGATTCACTCTATCCTTTCTCATTATGTTAAAACTGAGCTTCAAACGTGGCATTCACTAATCCCACTAGTTCAAATGGCTATTAATTCAACTCAACACACCAGTACAGGTTTTAGTCCTTTTATTATATTATTTATTATACGGTCGAGAAATGTCTCGTCCGGAAATGTGGAATAGTTCTGAACTTTCCCTCGGTTGGAAAGAAAAAGGTAAACGTATGGATGAATTATGGGAATTGACGCGTTTAGCTTTACACAAAGCGCAACAAAAGTCTAAAACAAAAATTGATTCTACTCGAAAGAATCAAAGTTATAACATAGGGGATATAATCACTTCACAATTTTAAGTGCCACCCATAGAGGGTCAAGCTTCCAAATGGACCTCTAAATATAAAAACAAGTATAAGATAGAAGAAAAACTATCTGAACTAAATTACAAAGTTCGGGATTTAGTAACACAACCAACCCAAATAGCGCATTTACATCGAATGCATTTAGTGCCCACTCTAAAGAGTGAGGAATACGAACCAGAAATGTCGTACCAATCTCGTGACGACTTATTGAATGAACTAGATAATTCGAAAACCCTTATTCAACATCTCTCGACAATCGATTTTGAACCAAAACATGTCATAGAGAATTCCCAATATATAAGATTAAACTTACAACCCTATCAAATATTACTCTACCTAATCACCCAACCATTCACGATGGAGTTATTCACGTCCATGATGAATAAATTACCTATCAATAAAATAATATTTGTACATTGTTGGCCCGTTGACGAAATAGTTATTCAAACTATCGGTCCACGACCAAGTACTTCATTTACTTACATAAAAATAAAAAACCCTAAGCACATACACATATATTATATACATTCTAATCTTATAGATAATATTCACACATTAGTGAACACTGCCCATACCTTTGACTTTATTATATGTGAAGACATATGGCCGTCTTTTGTTTTTCTTTTTCTTATTCACCAAAGTTTCAAAAATCGTCTTTATATTTCAGTATTCAATTTATTTACATTACTGTTACCACACGTAAGTGATAAAAATGCAGTACTTAAGAACGTATTAGCGCACATTCCTAAAACTATTACCCACCTTAAACAACTAGATATCAGTCCATTAGATAACGACACAGACTCTGACGATGAGGATGAACCCCATCCAGATCCTACCTTAAAGATTCCTAAGAAACCGTTTTCAATACCTTTATAATTCCAATTACCAGATACCCCCATTCGTTCAGCTTCCCGTTCACCCGTAGTAAACCAATCCGAACGACGGGAAATTCCAGGTTGTTCAGGCACTTATCCCGCTAACTATAGACTTCGGTACGGAAGAGGATCACCTCTTCCCTCATCATCAGTCCCAAACGAATCAGGAAAGTCCGTTAACAGAACTATCTTTTCTACAGACGGTTAAACCCATGAATGCAGATTTAATAAATACACCAGTATTCACTCGCAAGCCAGAGTCAAAACAAAAGTATCTCGAAACGACGGAAGTTGAAGTTTATACTACCCAAACATCTTTTGAACCGAGTATTTCGGGCTCAGTCGAGTTAGACTCTCTGAATTTCACAGTTCCCATGTNGAGGATCACCTCTTCCCTCATCATCAGTCCCAAACGAATCAGGAAAGTCCGTTAACAGAACTATCTTTTCTACTGACGGTTAAACCCATGAATGCAGATTTAATAAATACACCAGTATTCACTCGCAAGCCAGAGTCCAAACAAAAGTATCTCGAAACGACGGAAGTTGAAGTTTATATTNATGCAGATTTAATAAATACACCAGTATTCACTCGCAAGCCAGAGTCAAAACAAAAGTATCTCGAAACGACGGAAGTTGAAGTTTATACTACCCAAACATCTTTTGAACCGAGTATTTCGGGCTCAGTCGAGTTAGACTCTCTGAATTTCACAGTTCCCATGTTGCCCTTACCACTCAATATTACAAAACGTAATTTCGTTATCCCAGTTATTCCGCAAGAAATAGTGTTAACTACTACCATTCTACCTAAGGTTCCGTTACATTTGCTAAACAAATTCAAAATCAATCATGCCGTCGACAAAGTATCCCACGAAAATAACCCGTTTTACGTTTCTCCGGATAGCATAACAATATTTCCGGACGATCCACCCTAGCCTAATCGACCAATTCCATTGGCTGGCCCAGGCACCAAAAATTTACGTCCCTGGAATCGACTCCCTATCCTTTCACAAGCTGAGTACTCTGCGATGAAAACACGTGATAAAGCCAGACAGGATTTGTTAAATTTATCTATTGTGCAAACAACTACATTAGAGTACCCCACTGAATTTGACTATTACAGCCGTTTTAAAAAGCAAACACTAAAACCAATTTCAAATAATGACGAAAAAGTGCAGAAAATTACATCAGCAGCAGGGTTAGACGAAGGTCTTGATGACTACAACCCGGACAAAACTAAATTCCCGACGAGAATATCCCACACGTATACCGCCAAATACCGGAGTATATCCCTCGCAATAATAATCCCAGGCGATGAATTTCTTCAAATCTGCCTCGTTACCATAATCCAAATTATGCATTATCCAAACAGTTTAAGCCGCGAGTTCTCTCAGATGCGCAGTCTAACGCACAACTCACATTTGTATACGAAATGATTAATAAAACACAAACGGCCAACATGCAGTTACTAGCTCGACAAGTTTGTAATACACGACAAACTTTAATGCTAGCACGGTCTTTAGCTGAAGTAGGCAGTCTAACACGTTGTTCGTACACTTCTAGGTCCAATACCGCACTCCAATGAGGATATTTTATCTATCTTCAAATGTCACGAAGTGAACCAATATCATTTTGTAGACACCAATAACCTTACATTTATTGAAACGTGCTATCGCGAACCCGAAATACGTTTCCAACTTGGTTCCCAAATATTAAGTGGTTATTTACGACCGTTGTCTACAGAAATTGTCATGGAACCAACCCGTACATTGTGCCCATCTCCACCATTTTACTTCGAACTGGAAGATACTGATTTAGTTCTCTTAATCAGTGATGAACCTATGCTTTTAAATGTCCCCATTTTACCATTGGCTTATGCAAACCAAAATAATATATCTATGCCAGATATTGCATTTAGCAGTACAGGTGTCTATAATCTCCAACACGTTTCCGGTCTCCAAACTCTCTACTCTTTAATAACAAAAATGCATGCTCCATCAGCTCTTGATAACATTATTACTACCCGTATGAAAGGTAGACCTCTTTCTTTCGAACAGTTAGGAGTTGCCCAACATTTGAGACAGCTCACCTTTGATCCGATTCAACATATACTAATACAAATAGCGTTAGGATTATTCAGTGTTGGTTCGTTACTTATTGTAACGAAAGTGTTCTGGTGCTACCGAGCTCGATTGTGGAACCTACTCAAAGTTAAATGTTCAAAATCATCTCCCGAAGTGCTCGAAATTCACGAAATAGAAATGTTACATGTTGACCATACCAATGCTACGGCCCCTCAGGGATCGGAGAATTTCGATTTAAATAACGAGTTGCCTGTACGTATTTCTTGTGAGCCAACAGCTAGCCATGCGGCCATTAAACCAGTATATCCATCATTAACTACTTCATTCGAAACAGAACCGTTAATATATCCACCTACGTATTCTTCCGCTTGCTCATGTCCAAAATGGCAAAACATACAAGTTACGGTTCCAACCATGACACCAGGCCCACGTATGCTTTTGTTAGCCGAGCTATTGCACGAACGACATTAACTCAGTACTCCAAATTATTTCAAAGTGCTTATTAAAATTCAACCTAGTTCTACGCCTTATTATCATCAACAAATGACTTTCATTACAAGTTGCTTCAAGTGTCGTTACAAGTGTCAACCCATTGTCTAATTCGAAATTATTCTCTCTTACAGATCCAACTTGCTTCATACCATGGCCGCTCACCATTCATCACATGTAAGTCAGTACACAAACCCATATGAACCAACAATACCAACTTTGTTCTTTGGATTCGGAGGTGATAATCTCCAAAATTTAGCTGAAAAATTCTTAGTTCTTCAAACATCTGTGTTTGAAACTGCAGAACGTTGTTCTAACAGTGCGCTGGTCCGATGTAGAATATCGAACCAATTGGACAGTTCAATATTCATATTATAATCAAATGGAAAAACAATATACACAACTAATCCAATCATTTTATTGTAATTGGCGCCCCGAATTTGATTCTACTAAACATTACTTACGACATATACCAGTTCCACAGTTCCCTACTGACATTTCAGATTTTTTAGTGCGCCATTCTGTTATTAACAGAGTGGGAGTGTATTATCCACAATGGAACGCTATGTCAAAAAATCAAATTAAGGCTGTTTGCGAACAATTTCACTGTGTCATAGTGCGCTTACCAGACAACGCAAAATACATGTTTATTGACTTGACGCGTAAATCATTTGACTTTAGTTTTTATGACGCACATGGTTTCCCTCCATTACCAAATTTGGGATAAGTCGTTGAAGTCGTCGAGGAGTTTCATACTCTTACTAACCCTCACTTTATTCCATTAGCTAACGTTAAACCATCAAAAATGCGCACTAATGGTACTTTAGTTATCCAAGGTAAAACTGAACATCAAAGTTCTAGAGCGCCACCACAAGTGTTAATTCCCCAGATTGAAGACGAAAATATTGTATCTTCTCCACCGTGGAAGGTTGCTAAGTTTCCTAATCGACGACAGGTAACACCAGCTTCTCGACTCAGGANTGTTATTAACAGAGTGGGAGTGTATTATCCACAATGGAACGCTATGTCAAAAAATCAAATTAAGGCTGTTTGCGAACAATTTCACTGTGTCATAGTGCGCTTACCAGACAACGCAAAATACATGTTTATTGACTTGACGCGTAAATAATTTGACTTTAGTTTTTATGACGCACATGGTTTCCCTCCATTACCAAATTTGGGATAAGTCGTTGAAGTCGTCGAGGAGTTTCATACTCTTACTAACCCTCACTTTATTCCGTTACCTAACGTTAAACCATCAAAAATGCGCACTAATGGTACTTTAGTTATCCAAGGTAAAACTGAACATCNTCCGTTACCTAACGTTAAACCATCAAAAATGCGCACTAATGGTACTTTAGTTATCCAAGGTAAAACTGAACATTAAAGTTCTAGAGCGCCACCACAAGTGTTAATTCCCCAGATTGAAGACGAAAATACTGTATCTTCTCCACCGTGGAAGGTTGCTAAGTTTCCTAATCGACGACAGGTAACACCAGCTTCTCGACTCAGGANTGTATCTTCTCCACCGTGGAAGGTTGCTAAGTTTCCTAATCGACGACAGGTAACACCAGCTTCTCGACTCAGGAAAATCACACCTTATGTATCTGACGACCTTCGCGTAAGTGACTGTATTAAAGCGTTGAAAGAAAGTAATCTGAATTTATCTAAAACTGGCCTGAAAAGAACAGGCCCGTTTTGTCTACCAAAATTCTCTGCAGGTTGTCTGAATTAAGGACTGAAGTAGCGCTTTGCTGTGCGCTTTGACTTAGTTCGCCACTGGGTGGAAACAGAATTTAATCCACCACTCTTTATTCTGACTCAACCTCATTTACTTTACCGATTGCGAATACCCCAGTGCTAAATGTTAACGCTTCCGCGCACGATACATTGCGCCATATTGATGAATGCATTGAAGCCTCGATAACAAACCAAATAATTTCCGAGCCTGAGGTAATAATAATTGACTCTGTAAGTGTAGCATTAGCACCACAGGCCAGCCAACCAGTTACTATTNCCGAGCCTGAGGTAATAATAATTGACTCTGTAAGTGTAGCATTAGCACCACAGGCCAGCCAACCAGTTACTATATTTGTTCCTACAGTTATTACTATAGTTAACCATCCTGTTGATCCACCACAATTTAATCCATCGAAAACTAATTCTGATGACATAACATTAGTTTCCGATACTGACAGTGTTCCGTTACTAGTGGATTTAGTTTCTGATGATTAATCACCACCTACAGGTGCACCAACCGTAAGTACTTTGATACAAAATAATAATATCAGTTTATCCACACGTCGCNAATCACCACCTACAGGTGCACCAACCGTAAGTACTTTGATACAAAATAATAATATCAGTTTATCCACACGTCGCGAGCTTCGAGTTTCACTATTGAGGCTCAAGAGGGAGATGCACGAATGTATGTCCTAGATTTTAAATCGAACATTTTCCATCATGTAGTGAATACCACAAGNGGAGATGCACGAATGTATGTCCTAGATTTTAAATCGAACATTTTCCATCATGTAGTGAATACCACAAGAAAAATTATTGAACAAATTTTCGTTGCCAATGAATTGGCTGGAGGGGTCAGGGGGCCCTAAAGTTTTTTTTTATTCACATTAGTTTATATACATATATGCTTAACAAACACTCTTAAACTCTTCTTCATATGTTAAAAGAAGTATGAAGTGATGGTTTAAGTGAGTGAATTTTTGCTTCGAACCGGTGAACTCGAGTTCCGACAAGAGCAAGAACTCACTCACTTAAACCATCACTGCATATTTTCTTTAACATATAAAGAAGAGTTGATTGTTAAGCATATATATGAAAACTAATGTGAATAAAAGAANTGCATATTTTCTTTAACATATAAAGAAGAGTTGATTGTTAAGCATATATATGAAAACTAATGTGAATAAAAGAAACTTTAGGGCCCCCATGACGCCTCCAGCCAATTCATTGGCAACAAAAATTTGTTCAATAATTTTTCTTATGGTATACACTACCTGGGCCTTGTTTAACAGAGATTTACAATTCTACAAGTACAACTTGACAATTTACAGGCTACAACTACAATTTAGGAAAAATCGCGTTCCACAGAAATAGTTGTAAATTCTTTGAAAATCTACAATTGTAGAAATAAAACTACAATCGGAGAGGGCGTCAAATTTTAAATTCAAAAAATTATTTCTATCAAATCTTAAAATATTGTAACATTGTAAAACTTGTTATTCAAAATGAATAACCGTAATTTTAATAAAGTGAATTTGCTAAAATTAATTCGCGATGAGAAGGAAATATTATTTGGAAAATTCTCAAGCTCATTAACTAATGAGATTAAAGAGAGCAAATGGAAGGAGGTGAGTACCAATGCTCACGCACTTGGGATTCTTTCGACGGAGAAGGATTCGAAATATGTGAGGGACACGACTTGGCAAAATTATCGCAAACGAACCATTGTAAGAATGTTTCTTTTGATATGGACTTCCTAACTTGTTAGAGCTGTTTTTAATTTTAGACTCATCTTATTTCCTAGGAAAAAAGGGACAATCGAAGGAAGACAGGAACGGGTGGAGGGAAACTGTTGAAGTATGACGAGTCTGACGATCTAGTCATTGAGATCATCGGGAAGGATGCCCCTAATTTAGATGAGTTGGACATCTGCGAATCGTCAGGAACCAACGCAGCAGTCATGGGGAATCCAATATCAACAAATAATGAAGATTTGAATGAACACGAAAACTCAACTGCTGAAGCGATAACAACATCAAACTTGTTTCATAAGCAAAATTCATCCAATTTTTCAATTCCTTTGGATGATAAAGGAAGCAAACGAATCAAAGGAATAAAATTCGCTGAAAAGGATTTGATCAATTTGAAGAAACTAAAACTTGAGAAGCAATCTCAGCTCATTGACATTCAAGTGAAGATTGCAACAAAGGAATCCTACTTAAAAGACCTTGAGATTTATAGAATAGAACAAAACCTAAATCTTCCACCCTCGGAGTTTACCAAGAAATTTTTTCAATTCCAAGGTAAGTATAGGATCAGGCTTACAAATGTGTAATGATAATTAGTGTATTCAACTAGGGAAATTATCGAATCATTAAGGGTTGTATAATTTTTGTAGATCTCACCAGTACATAACAAAATTTAAGTTCTGTTTCCCTAATTGAACACGTATTTTAGTAATTGGGAATGATGCTGTGGACATGGATTGAATAAACTGATGCGTTGCTTATTGGAAGTAGTTCATGAGTTCTGTGACTACTTCGTTTCCATTCAAATCATCAACTTCAACCTCTGCTGCTAAGTCATAGTCACCTAACATGTAGTTTTAAATATTTAAGTCATTCTAGTTGTAACTGTTTTGTTGTATTTTATTTACCATCTTCTTCTTCATAAGCATCGTATTTTTCGGATCCAAATCTTTTCTCCATGTTATGAAAAGTAATACAACATAATATAATGTAAGCCGCGGCTATTGGCTGAAGACGGAGTCTATTTAGAGAAGGAAATTTTTCTTTCAAGATTCCTAGAGAGTTTTCCACAACTCGCCTGGTGCTTTTGTGTGCTCTCAGAAAACTTTCCGCCTTTGCACTCAAAGGACAGTTGATGACTGGTGGGATAAGCCAAGATTTCAATGAGTACCCACTGTCACCTGTGGCAAGGAAATTAAAATTTAGATTTCTTGTTTAATGTTTGAACCCTGTTCAGTATCCTAACTCTCCATATAGTATAATTTATTGTAAACATTTTTACAATAATATTCCAAGTGCTAACCAACTTATCTTCATACACATACTTTATTCAATTTTCAAAGATTACTACCGTATTTGTTTTATTTAATGTTAAGGGTTCTATTGAAAAGTAATAATTTTAACCATGCTAAACTGAAACTATCAAAACCATCTTGGCCTCCATTCAATAGAGGCCTGAATTCGGATGAATACGTTAATAAGATACGAGAATAGTCGCCTCTATTTTTCAGTAATGTCGAGAAAAGGTTATAGCTTATATTAAAGGTAGTGTTTAGTAATGGATAATTGGGTATTTAGGGTTGTTATTAATTTAGGGTAATTGTTGCTCTCACCTAGAATTATTGCATTTGGAAATGGTCGCCAACCATCATTCCAAGTTTTAGAAAGTGAACTATTCCTCAAAACACGTGAGTCATGCACCGAACCGGGCCATCTCGCACTTGCGTAGAAGAACTCAAGATTGGGTCCACAAACAACTAACAAATTGATTGAATGATTACCGTAACGATCTACGTAAGAGGCTTCAAATTGAGTAGGCGCATCAATAGGAATAAGACTTCCATCCACACAACCGGCGATTCTAGGAAAACCTCTGAATTTCATAAATTGAACCGGTATGTCATTGATTCCGCTTGTGGGCCAACGCACTTCTTCCGGCATTAGGTGCTGCACAACTAAATGCGTAACAGTTTTGACACACCGATGTACTGTTGACTTGGAAACACCATGTATATCCGCTATACCATGGAATTGACATCCATTTCCCATCCAATGTAGTGAAATTAGTAGTTGCTGCTGAGGTGACAAGGCTTTATTTTTTTTCGTAGGATGTGTCAAAAACTTTCCAATTCTTTCAAGAATCGCTTCCGCAGTTACTCTATTCACACGAAATTTTTCATTGAAACCAAAATCAGTTGAAGGTGTGAAATTTATTCTTAATTTGTACTCTTTTGGCATTGATAGTAACTCTAAGTCGAAGTCATCACTGTCACTACTGCTACTTGAATCACTAAATCTGACATGTGCCATAATAACTAATCTACTAGTAATTTTTTATCAGTGACAATACCCCTATGTCAAATTGTAATTATTATTCTACAAATTGTAGAGTAATGTGGGACTCCTACTTGTAAACTAACAATATTTGCCTGTAAATAGTAGAAATTAACTTGTATACGATGGATTTCTGCCTGTAGCTGTAGATTGTAGATGTAGATTCTGTGGGACGCATTTGTGCTAGAATTGTGGAATTTCACTTGTAATTGTAGAATTGTAGACTTGTAAATCTCTGTGAAACAAGGCCCTGANGTGCTAGAATTGTGGAATTTCACTTGTAATTGTAGAATTGTAGACTTGTAAATCTCTGTGAAACAAGGCCCTGATGGTACATGTTCGATTTAAAATCTAAGACATACATTCGTGCATCTCCCTCTTCAGTGAAAGTGAACTACCAGTACAAATTTCTCAATCATTTTTTTCTTCTATCGAAGCTGATATAACCACTAATGAATTATCAGCAGTGGCTAGTGTTTCCGCAATAATTACTACCAATCCGATTCATAATGTACAATCTGTTTTACCTCCTTTTATGCCAATTCCTTTAACTCCTAATCCACCAATATACTCTGTTACGACCGAACCTGTAACTAATTACCTAACTATTGGCACACCTCATGTAGTCAGAGATCAAGAACAAAATGACACTTTTAGTGATAATCAACATCTTGTTAATTTACAGGAGTTAGACCCAATCTCTGAAGACGAAGCCTGGGAAACTCAGTCAATTCACACCAATCTTCCGATTCCTCTCCCAAATTTCACGGAAGTTTCAACAGTATTCTCAGGGTTGTCACCAAATCCAAGTGAGTTTGTTATTCCAACGAGTCCTCGATTTACGTCGCCTATCTTTACAGATGATATGGCTTCACAAATTAATACCATTCTATTTGAAATATTTCCAATTAATCAAATTAACTTTAATCTGTACGCGCGACATCATATTATCGACTTGATTACCTGTCGACTCCGTCGCGAATCTTCAACTCCATTGGGGATATCTGACCACGAACTTTACTTGCTTCAACAGCGAGGAAAACGTGACACTGACTTTNACCTGTCGACTCCGTCGCGAATCTTCAACTCCATTGGGGATATCTGACCACGAACTTTACTTGCTTCAACAGCGAGGAAAACGTGACACTGTCTTTAATTGTCTTTGTCTTTGTCATTGTCTTTGTGCGCTTTAATCTGTTTAGAGGACAACGCTAGCAAAGCCTTATTTTCATTATCTTAAGGTGAAGCGGAAATTCCAAGTTATTTTCCGCAGTGTCATCTACCTGTGTATAATCAAAATGGTATTAACCACTTTGTTTCAAGTGATTCAGTGTTAGCGCAAGAACATCTCAGTCATATTGAATAACATAATCCAGTTGAAACTTCGTAGTCTCTAATCCTAACATTTTCCACTACACCAATTACATCTTCTCTAGTGCCGTATACCCCAGGTCCTTCTTCATCAAGTCCCAACAATTCATCCACCAATTCTACCAGTGGTACCACTTCTCGTACCACTAGTGCTCCTCATCATTTCAACCCCAAGACAACCCCAGTGTTTACTTTGAATCTAATAGAACAATATTAATACCAAACTTACGTATAACATTATTACCTAATTCTGTAATTTCTAGCATTAGTGATTTAGATATTTTTTCTGTTAATAGTTTAACCTCTACTCCTAACCGTACTCCTGATTTCCGCACACCTCTTTCCTCTCCCGAACTTGATTTATTTGCTGATACTGAGAATTTTTAAGTATATAAAGTGCACAATAATACAACATGCATTCGATCTGTTATTATTTATTATTGGTTATACAATTACCGAGTTTTACTAAAGCTATGTCCGCAGAACAGCAGGATTTATATTCTGCACTCATACCAGCATATGAAAAAGTGCTTCCATCAATCGATCTTGAAGTCATTCTATCCCACCAAAAACGTTATCAATCTAATAATTGGATATCTAAACTTTCCCCTCCTCCGTATCATTCTCCAACCTGATACTTACCCAAACCAATCAAGTTATCCCCTCAAATCCCATTCACACTCCGAAATGTGATGGAATATTCAACACACTTAAATCCTATATTACATAATATGCAAACATCAACCCAACAAAAGCCAACAGCTAATCCCTTTTGGACTTTAGGTGTCCTTTACCGTCAATATTTTGCTTGTGAACAACCATACTCCCCCTCCTTCCTAGTTCCAGTTGAAATTCGTTCAAAATTTCTCACCAATTCTCCCTATACCGGTTACCACTGCTTTACTAATGTAAAAGAGTAGCTCCCTGTCAATAATTTTTTTGAAGCCGCTCAATGATGCTCAAACATTTATTAATTCGGATGCCGATATGAGATGTACCACTTCCAACAAATCCCACTCTTCTCAATTTTTCAAAATTAAAAAATTGTTTAGTAAATACATGCTGCACTGATTAGATTTGCTAAATCTAATTTCACAGGTGACTTTAATTTCAAAGGAATGCTAATCCTTAGTTTTTCTTTGGAATTAAACTCACCTGTTAAATTAAAACTCACTAACCTTATCCTCATCACTTAACCTCCTAACAATTCTGAAGGAAATCAAAATTCAGCCAGTCTCATCATTCATCCTGGATTGGAGATAGCATCAGTCACACCTTTGAATTGTCTAATTTACAAACTAGAGGTAAGTTTAGTTATATAGATTCAAAATTTAAAAAAAATTATCAATTTGTTTTTGTGATAGGGTTGAGTATGGACACAGGAAGTGAGATCGAAGGAAGCAACATGGTAAGACCAATAAATAAATTAAAAAATTATAAAAATGTTTGTACTTATCTAAATCTAACCGAGAGTGAGCTTTCACACAGCTCCGAATGCCAATTGGAACTCTCAATGGTTAATTTCCACGAAATTCCAAATCATCCACGAATCTCGCAAATTTTTTCCCAAAATACCGTAAACTCTCGAGTAGAGTTACCATAGGTACATATTTCGTGAGTTCAAAAACAGTTTCAACAAACTTTAAATTCTCCCATCATCGACAAAATGCTGTTATTTGACAGCATTACAAGATTAGCTAAAAGTTCATAACCACAAAAATTTCAGCAACCATACAAAACTTCAGAACTAAAAAAATTCTTTTTGTCAATATTCCAGCTCAAATTTGTAAAATTCCACCCAAAGGAAATAGTGGACCGAGCGGAAAGAAAAATTATTGTGGACTGGACCTCGAGCTTAGCAAGAAAAGTAATTCTATTTACTGTCAAACAGATTATTTATAGCATGAACTAATTTTCATTTGTTTCTTCAGAGCGCAACAGAAGAAAATAAAGAAAAAGTGGAAAAAGCTATCGTGAGAATGAATAGGAAAATAAAAAGATTGGATAAGAAAGTGGATTTAAAAGAATTGAAAAAGAGTGGGAAGAAAAGGAGAAAGGAAAAGCGAAAGTTAGATTTGATAAAGAAGCAAGATGTATTTATGGCAATGCAAAAAAAAAAAAAAAAAAAGAATTGGCGAATGAAAAAAATAAACTTAAATGGAAAAAACGGAAAGAATTCGAAAAATTTAGCGGAAATAAATAAGAATTTTTAATTGAAGTATTTTGTTTAAAACATTGTTTAAAAAAAAGCATATTGGTTTAGCATGACTTTTTATTATTTACAAAAATTTTATGGCTCTTTGGTTAAAAGTTAGACTGTTTCTGAGTAAGAGTTTTTACAGTAATTGGTGCTAGTTCAAAAAATATTTAGGAATTCAATTTTTGTAAACTGAATTTCATAATACTTTCATGTTTATGGCATTTGCTTCAAGTATTATGACTTTGCTTTAATTTTTAACTTTACAGTTACACTTTTATCCATGCTCATATATATTTAGTACATTTAGCGCTCATTTACAGTACTACTTCCACAAGCATATTTTACTTCAGTTAAGGTTAATTCACACCAACAAATTACTTCGTTAAGCCCAATTCACATAGCTCATCTACCATTCGATTTTATAGTGTTCGGAGGGCAAATTGGCAAAATTAGCAAAATGACAAGGAATTGGAGATGGCTATTTTATCAAAAACATTTAAAGCTTGGAGTCTGATATTATAAATTAGGAAATGATGCATATTTTGGAAGTCAGGCAGACTTCTGCAGTCACACTAATAATCTGTTCTTCTTAGTAGAAGATAATTAAAACANCAAAATGACAAGGAATTGGAGATGGCTATTTTATCAAAAACATTTAAAGCTTGGAGTCTGATATTATAAACTAGGAAATGATGCATATTTTGGAAGTCAGGCAGACTTCTGCAGTCACACTAATAATCTGTTCTTCTTAGTAGAAGATAATTAAAACAACTTCTCACTGGATTCAAGTAACTTTTGAAATTCACCAATTTTGCCACAATTTTTTTTTACATTCATNTAAAACAACTTCTCACTGGATTCAAGTAACTTTTGAAATTCACCAATTTTGCCACAATTTTTTTTTACATTCATTTTTCCGAACACTGCTTTTAATCAAGTTATTTCAACCTAGTATATAATAAGATTTATTCTTTGTTTAGGAAACGGGAATGCCGATTTNATTTTTCCGAACACTGCTTTTAATCAAGTTATTTCAACCTAGTATATAATAAGATTTATTCTTTGTTTAGGAAACGGGAATGCCGATTTTGATTCCGAAAACCTCAAAGGCTCACCAGTACCCTAGAGAACTTCGAGTAAGTAAATGCAAATTTGAAAAAAACTATTTCCTTAATTGGTTTAAAATGGATTATTTAGAACAATCATTGTATCATTGGTGAGCTCTTTCATTCTAAATGTCATTCTTCGGGGAATATGTCGAAAGGTTTTACGGCGTTTCGTAATGTATCTGTGAGAAATCAGGAAGCAATTACCTCAAAACTTGAGATTGGAAATCGAAATCTGGCAAGCTTCTGCAATCATCATCTCACGGAAATATGCGAAATCGAAAGACCAAAGACCTAAATTCTAACCTGCAACGGTTACTCAGGAAATAGTCATAAAAAACCTGACACTTCTATTGGTAATATTAGTTATGCTAATAGATTTGTTGTTAAACTTTAATTGCGTAATTAAAATTGAATGCTTCAACTGCAAATAAAATTTTGTAAAATTTATTCATTTACAAATTAAATTAACAAAACTGCTTTTTTTTTGAAAATTATAACGCGGATCATAAACAGTTGGTTACAAGGGATTCTCATGTAGTATGTTTCAGGGTACACAGCAAGAGTAAAATCTAAACTGCACCTAGTTGAGAGTAATAAGAGCAAGCTGACCATCTCAACCACGTCAATGTCATTCCATGAGTACTCAGTAGAGTGTGATTTGTGGATAAGTGTATCCGGTCTTACCTAACTTTCAAAATTAATTTGAAATTTGTTGCGGGAAGTTGCCAAAAGATTTATTTACATGTGGTAGTCTCTGAGACGAGCTTTATTTTGGTACCAGCAGAACTTTTGGCACTAGACCGCAACATGAAAGGGTGAGGACTTCAACACAGCTAAATATTTTTCACCCCCCATAAGATTAGTACATGGCTGTTTTTTTTACTTAATTAATTCTACATTTTAGTATTATCTGCAATCGATTTTCGAAGATTTTGAGTGAATTTTTTTAAATTTAAATGCCATTACCATTTTAGCATAGTTATACCTCACATGTAAGTATAAATTTTTCTAAGTTTTATACATATCTGTATCATGCAAAATAATTGTTCAGGTAGAACTACCCAAAAGGCTTTCGTAAAACGGCCCCTCATGTTTCCACACAACCGATATTAACTATATTAGATGTACCGGCCATAGTGCAATTAACTTACGAGCAACGTTATACTATGTTAACAAAAGGTATCACCCCGAGCAATACCACTATCCAATTTTTTGAAGCTAAATCAGCAATTTGGCATCAGTCTTGGTTACACAGCATTAGCACGAAATCCAATATATGGTCAGATTCGAATCCCGATCCACCCAAGTCCAGCATGACGTCGTTAAACATTATGCATCATTATTTTCAACTTCTCCATTTAGTAGTTGATTTAGGCAATAATCAAATTGCCAATGAAAATTTACTCAACTACGATGCTCAGTGTTTCTTAGGAAATCGAGAAGNCAACATGAAAGGGTGAGGACTTCAACACAGCTAAATATTTTTCACCCCCCATAAGATTAGTACATGGCTGTTTTTTTTACTTAATTAATTCTACATTTTAGTATTATCTGCAATCGATTTTCGAAGATTTTGAGTGAATTTTTTTAAATTTAAATGCCATTACCATTTGAGCATAGTTATACCTCACATGTAAGTATAAATTTTTCTAAGTTTTATACATATCTGTATCATGCAAAATAATTGTTCAGGTAGAACTACCCAAAACGCTTTCGTAAAACGGCCCCTCATGTTTCCACACAACCGATATTAACTATATTAGATGTACCGGCCATAGTGCAATTAACTTACGAGCAACGTTATACTATGTTAACAAAAGGTATCACCCCGAGCAATACCACTATCCAATTTTTTGAAGCTAAATCAGCAATTTGACATCAGTCTTGGTTACACAGCATTAGCACGAAATCCAATATATGGTCAGATTCGAATCCCGATCCACCCAAGTCCAGCATAACGTCGTTAAACATTATGCATCATTATTTTCAACTTCTCCATTTAGTAGTTGCTTTAGGCAATAATCAAATTGCCAATGAAAATTTACAGTTGATGCTACGAGTCACAAAGAATCCTTTAGCTCTTGGATATTTTTGTCAAACACGATTTGGTATTCTTTTGCAAAGTTTACTCCCGACAAGCGTACTATATTCTAACCAATGTACTTATAACACAAAAAGCTGATCGTTGTTTCCTATCGAACGAATATTTATCCTGTCCATCATTGTTTTTAACGATTTACCCGTACGANTCAACTACGATGCTCAGTGTTTCTTAGGAAATCGAGAAGGATATTTTTGTCAAACACGATTTGGTATTCTTTTTGCAAAGTTTACTCCCGACAAGCGTACTATATTCTAACCAATGTACTTATAACACACAGAAAGCTGATCGTTGTTTCCTATCGAACGAATATTTATCCTGTCCATCATTGTTTTTAACGATTTACCCGTACGACCATAACTATACTTGCGGTGTTGCCGTAGGTATCGTTAAAGTTTCTCCAAATACATCTTGGAAAAATTTATACCATACAACATCCCTCAGTATGCAATTTGCTTCACTGAATGAACATCTTAGCCTAGGATCCAATCAACCAATCTTAGTTGCTCAATTAGGAAATTGCACTCATTCTTAAACAACGCTTCCTTTATTTTCTTTAGATGTATGCACCCGAACCTCTACACGCTATTTTGTTTTTATGCTTCACCTCTGCCATTGCTCTCTATGTCCAAACTTCTATAAACCCCTCTAGTATCGTTCTACAAGAAATTCCAGAACCTGATGCTTATGGATCCTACATTATGCCAGCACGTTTGGATCTGAATCCTCATGATCGAGCTCCAGACACTGAGTATATCAATGTTACTCGCCCTCGTTGGGGTTTAGGAGCATTATATGCGTATAATAAGGATTGTCCACTCAAAATGGATAGTGCTTTTCTTGTCGCAGTTACTTTCTGGTCCAATATGAAACCTTCAACGGAATTCCCTGCTTACGAGTGCTATCCAGTGACAGAATCATGGTTTAAACCAGCGACTAGCGAATATCCCTTGACTCGTACAAATATTTCTGTAGATTCCTACCTAGTAGATGAAGACCAGTGCAACTTTATGATTTCCCGGAAATATTCTCCTACTCAACTGGCCCAACCTCTCATTCAAAAAGAAGTAAACTTGTGGGGAACAATCCATGAAATGCTCATGGACGAAGAAACGTTCTATTCACCTGTTGCGGTTAACACAACAGTCGTTAATTTTTATTTGCGACATATTTCTATCTTGAACCGGCTAGTTCTTACATATTGTCAAACTCTACTCAACTTCGCCACAGTTGTGAATATGACAGTGGTCGTTGCTGCTCTAATCTAGGAATTATCTTGTTTAATATTCCAGACACCTCCACTACTCACACTTGTGAACTGCGTAATAGCAGAAGTTCTAATTGCTATTTTACTCCTGAATATCACTATTGTCTTTCGTTAGGTTTTACATTAGTTACGTACGATCAATATGCTACCCTTGGTTGTGGCCATCACATCGGTTTGAGGCGAGTCCAGAGTTATTATACTGACCGGCTTAATGCTAGTCATTATAGTCAACCGGGTCGTCGCATAAAAAAGCGGATGGATATGACCATAACGAAGGTTTACGAAACTATTCAAGTAGCTCGACCCTTTTTTGTTCAGCTTATACATCTGGGTACCTGTTCAAATTACCCTAAAAATTTAACTCTCTTACGTATTAGCACTCATAATGCATAGAAATACTAGGAAAACCAATATTAATTCAAACTATTTTGTTCTTTAGTCATACGATGCACTTTGGGCTTTAACTGCACTTTCTACCATAACTCTCCTATCTTCCATCACGGCTATTATCATCGACCTGTCTCCAATTCCATTTACCAATGTGTCTGAATTATTCAATACCACCATTATCACCAATTTCACCATGCATCAATTGCTCCCAGTAATTCAAAGTCCCGGGATAGGAATACCTCAACTACGCACCAATGGCCTTCTTCAGCAACGTACGGATTGGGTAATTGCAACTCTTTGGAAACTCCCTCCACTACATGGTACATGTAACTTCGGAACGTCCTATTCAAGGATGGTTTCAGCAAATTTCCCATTCAAATAAAATGGATGTCAACAGTGAAAGATAAAAATAAATTGTATCACAATATTGCAAATTAAAAGTTTAAATTACTAAGAATATTTACAGTAATTAGTAAGTCGAGTTTCAATAATAACCCACCTTTAGAATATAAACATTAATAATATTAAGAATATAAATTAAAAATAAGGAAAATTAATATTAACTTGTGTCAGTAGGAATCACTAACCAATAATTAGAATTAAACTTATAACTAGACTAAGTAAAAATCAAAAAATGACAGAAACGAAAATGTAATAAAAATAATAAGCATTCCGCATTTTTTTTCGCTGGTGAGTTTAAGTATTAAATCCATTTGATTTTCTAATATCATTCAGTTTTCCCTTTGTAATTTTTTTTAATTGAAAATCATACAATAACAAATGACTCAACTGTGTAAAAAAATGTTTTTTTTTTAACTGTAATCTTAATTACAGCTCTTCAAGTCATATTAATAATAATAAAATAGTTACATTAATTTAAGGAATAATGGATAAATGGATCTAATAATAATGAAACACAAAATTGTGATTTTTTTTCTTCTAAAACACAAACACACACACACATACAAACACGTTACGCACTCACACACACACACATAAACACACAAACAATAAATAAAGAAAGAGGAAGGGTAACAATACACATACAATAAAAGAGGAGAAAGGGGTAAGAACACACATTACAATAGAAAAGGAGCAAAAGGTAAGAATATTACACAACGTTCGAAAATGATATATATCATGATTGATACATTTGATATATATCAGATTGATACAATGAGGAATAAATCATTGATTTATTTGATTTATATTTTTCTGCTGATCAGGAGCGAAAAATGTAAATAATTGTTAGTGAAGATTCTATAAGGGTTTCCAGCACTAAAAATAGTGACGTTAGATTTTGATTAACTTTATTTACCACTTCTTATGAGCCATTGTGCAGGTGAGCCTCCATTCAAATCGTATCTACACTGGAGGTCAGAATTTAGTACACATGAAGAAAGTCTTAACTGCAAAAGCCATGCAGGAAAAATGAGAGGGAATTGAACAACCTATCTCATTCCTCTTTCTACATGTGTACTAAATTCTGACCTGCAGAGTATACAGTGAATATCTTAGTTCAGTTGAACCATCCACTTGGTGGAAAAAAATTAACCTAGGGAACCACTTTGACTGGGAAAGGATTAAGGATAAGTGAATTAATATATGCGAACAATTTCTTTCTGCAACATCGACAACGGGTGGACTTGAGCGAATTTTGTCCAGATTTGGATTGGTCCAATCAAAATTGAGAAACAAATTGGGTAATAAGAAAGCATTCAAGTTGACGCTAATTTATAGACCAACAATTTACTCCAAGAAATGTAACATTCAATGGATTTGGAGAGACACGTATGATGATATTGTAAAACCAACAATGAGATACACCTCAAAATGGCAGAAGAAAAAGGGAAAGTGGGTTTTTCAGGTCCATTTCATCCTAGTTTTAGCGCCGGATTCTGCACTAGTATAAAATTTGTTTTTTAACTTCAGCAGTTTAAAAAATACGTACTANGTTCCATCCTAGTTTTAGCGCCGGATTCTGCACTAGTATAAAATTTGTTTCTTAACTTCAGCAGTTTAAAAAATACGTACTAAATTGGAAATTCTAGTAGGAAAGCAAACCTTAACTATCGATTGTCCTTTAATTCCCGACTATCTCCTCTGCAACTGCTAAAAAATTATTCAAGTCTGTGAATTTGATTTTTTGCAATTGGAGTGTATCGACTAAAACTCACTCAAGGGCTTCATCAAAATCATTTGCATATATGGGCATAATAAAATAAGGAATAACTGCAGCGAAGTGTTTCATCCCGAAATGCGGTAAAGTGGATCGCCGATTTTCGAAAGTCGTTAAATTAAAAAATGTATAGTTACTACGATTTAAATTGTAGCAAGTTTTCAAAATTTTACAAAATTAAAATTTATATATCAATAAATCAAATATATCTGATATAATATCAAATGTATCGGATTTATTTGTATAAATCCGATTTTTTCGAACAGTGAATACACATACAACCAGAGTTCGAAAATATTATGATATTTTCAAAAATATCAAAAATATCGGATATTTTGATATATATCAGATATTTTTGATATTTTTGATATTTTTGATATTTTTGATATTTTTGATATTTTTGATATTTTTGATATTTATGTTATTTTTACGCATTTGATGTTTTAAACACAGTTCACACGTTAGGGTCAGTTCAAACCCAAATCAAGGCATTTTTAATCGCCTGATTAGGAACTNGAAAATATTATGATATTTTCAAAAATATCAAAAATATCGGATATTTTGATATATATCAGATATTTTTGATATTCTTGATATTTTTGATATTTATGTTATTTTTACGCATTTGATATTTTAAACACAGTTCACACGTTAGGGTCAGTTCAAACCCAAATCAAGGCATTTTTAATCGCCTGATTAGGAACTAACTACAAACCCAATTAATGCTGCTTGGGAATAAAATTATATAAAGCAAAATATCACAGGTTGAATTTCTTTCATTCATACACTTGAATAATACTGCAGTTTTACGTCGTACATGCTTTACACTTACGCCAATGGGTTCATGGGTGGTCTCTAATTCAAAAACTGTTGTTTAATGAAAATATCAAAAATTTCATGATATTTTCTGAAATAAATATCATGATATATATCTTGATAAATATCGTGATATAATATCGATTTGATATTTTCTTCGAACTCTGCATACAACAGAAGAGGAAAAGTAAATAGAATAAAAAAAAAAAGATAGAAAAAGACGCCATCTTAAATTGCAAGTGTCAATGGTTAACATATACCTTACTACAGGGAATTTATTCAGGTAATTGTCGTATATTAAGCATAAAAAANCCAAAAATTTCATGATATTTTCTGAAATAAATATCATGATATATATCTTGATATATATCGTGATATAATATCGATTTGATATTTTCTTCGAACTCTGCATACAACAGAAGAGGAAAGGTAAATAGAATAAAAAAAAAGATAGAAAAAGACGCCATCTTAAATTCCAAGTGTCAATGGTTAACATATACCTTACTACAGGGAATTTATTCAGGTAATTGTCGTATATTAAGCATAAAAAAATATCAAGAATTTTTAATACAATACTTTCGCTACATGAAGTGTCCCGAAGTTGACGATGCAAAGCAGTAGTACTGCAACTTCGTGCGCTTACGATAGTCTTCAAGTAGTTGCAACACTTCCCTAGAAAAAAAATTAAGTATCTTTATCTTCTTTATCTCTTTCTTCTATCGCAACGATTTGCCCCAAAACCTCGCGGATAGGTCGCACTTTGCACAATTTGAATTTACGGGCCAACTATCCGAAGTTGGGCTTTACACTCAATGGCTTCCTATGATGTTTCAGAAATTGCACGGTAAAAATTCTATAGAAACTCAAAATACAGTACGAATCCACATGTTAAGAGAAGAGGAACTATGAGACTATTGTCAAACTTTGATTAAAACATAGTTACTGCAAAAAGAATTATATTTTACTACATTGTCTTTGCAAATCCTTTAGGCTACTGCTTTCCCCGACAAAGAGCATGAGCTAAAAAATTTCTCCCTTGAACTAACGGGTGTTCCGAAAGTAAAGACAATAATTTGAAACTGAAATTGCAGAACTACCAATAAGCATACTGAAATCAAAATTTGTCATAAATGTTACCTAATATACCCCTTTGACATGTATATTACATGTCATGTAGACATGTCCATTTAACAAGTTTCCCACTTCTTTCGCTGCTTCTTCGGAAATTTCGTTCCAAATTTACTCGAAAACTTTGATGTTTATTAGTTGTTTGAGTCTATGGGAGAACTTGTTTTTGAAAATCGTCTAAAGTTTTCAATTCCTTTAACCTGTGGCTCATTTGAGGGCTTTCGTACCTTTGGTACAAAATTAACAATTTTCTCACTTAGAATGTCTACATCGATATTGCCGTTATGTGAAACAGCCATGTCAGGCCAAAATACAAACGTCATTTAATTCGTGGTGCTGGTGGATGAAAGGAAGCAGCGCAGTGTTGCTTCAAACACTCGATGGTAAATTCGCGTAATTTTTGAAAATTATGCAAATGACCGATATTCGCTCACTGCTCCTGATCCTTGACATATTTCGGACTTTTTCATGGTGCTCGCCATAATCCCCAGTTTGTTATACTTTGATATATGATATGTTAAACTTCGCAATTTTGAGTCGTTTGACTACAGCGCGGACAGATGATTTGGGTGACGATAAAAGATTTTCTCCACTTTCTTCAATTCCTATGACAATTACTCGGGATGACGACGGGTCATATCTTGTAAAACTGACAGGTGACATTTTTGATTATGACAATTCCTCTTGACAGTGACAAGCGACATTTATTTCGATCTTATAAAGGAAATGAACGTAACGTCTCAATCTGACAATTGTCATGTAGTTATTGTCAGGCGGGGGAAAGTTTAAATTCCTCATTTTTATCTAATGTTATTTTTCTTGTTTAATCTAAATTGGTTTTGGTAAAATTTGACTTCGTTTTGGATCACGTAACGTACCAAAAGTATGGCTACTTTGTGTATATATTTCTGCACTGTAGGTTGGGTATACATTTGGGGGGTGATTTCTAAGTTTTTTGTCAAAAAATTTATTTTCTGGATTTTTGCATTTCTCCACAAATCATCACATTTGAAGACTTTTGGAACAGTTTTTTTTTTTCCAAAAAAAAAATGAAAAATTTTTTTTTAAGTATTTTGAATTTTTTTTTGGAAGTCTAAAAAGTCTTCAAATATCATGATTCGTGGAGAAATGCAAAATTCCAGAAAAAAATTTTTTTGAAAAAAACTTGGAAATTTTTCAACACTCCCCAAATGTATACCCCAACCTCACTGTATGTTTCGAGACTCCGTGCATAGCAGCAACGCCGTCCAATTGGCCTCCATTTCCGTACCAATGGAGCGCTGCTAACAATTGTTGGTCGGGAGTTAAAGCTGTTTCTCAAGGTTTGATGAAGGAGGTAAGGGCCAATTCGTTCAAGTACTCTCTAAACAATTACCTTTAAAATTCGGAAGTACTCTTTGAATTAAATCACCTTGGATGTTATAATTAATTCTTTCATTAAAGTCACGTTGCGCTCTCATTTCGGGTTCTTCTTCATCGCTACTTTTTTCTACATCCATATTTTCTAAGGAATTAGGTATCTAATAAAGTAATAGGGTAAGGAATAATGGTATGAAAAAAATTACTTTTCTGACACTATTTAAATTTACAAAATCTAATAAATTGTTCTTACCTTTTCCTGATTATACTGTTAATCGTTCGCAAAAAGAATTGTGAAAAGAAATTAGTTTTAAATACTAAATAATTAACTGTTAACTTCCGTGACAGACCGAAATCGGTCGGTCAAGATTGTCAGGCTAATGTGACAGTGACTGTGACAATGGGTGAATTCTAAGTTTTTCGAAATGTCATATGATGATAATTCCGACGTTATTGTCAGAATTGTCATTGTCACAAGAAATTGTCATGAAAGTTTTATAAGATCGAATTAAATTATGACAATGACAAATTTGTCAGAATTGTCGCAAACGTCACCTGTCAGAGTTTTATAAGATAGGACCCAGGTAGAGTCTTAATAATTAGTCTCAAGAGAGGCCTAATATCNGTCACCTGTCAGAGTTTTATAAGATAGGACCCAGGTAGAGTCTTAATAATTAGTCTCAAGAGAGGCCTAATATCCCTTCATAATATGGTAAAGTGTTAATTTACTCATACATTATTTTACAAAATGCTGGATAGTAATCTTGTCGTGATTTGCGAAATTTTGTTATTAGTGAATAAATCTCGCAGCAAATAGCTCACCATCCATTCTAGATGTTTTTGTTATCCAAGTTACCAAAATCAAAACTTGATTTTCATGTAGGAAATGCGATTCTGATTCTATTTCTTATTTTTGGAAAACAGATTGGTTTTCCGACAACATTCTAATATCATTCTGGACTTTGACCCACTACTTTCCGGACACCCAAGATATTGGTACGAACTGTATTTCGAGTTTGAACTCAGCTTCATCGCCCAGCCGTCGAGCTCCAAATTAATGTTGACACGATAAGCTGCAAATTACTTTTACTACGATAGCTTTTACTGTGCATATTCATTTCTGCAATCTAATCGCCAGAATTTTGATGTCCTCATGCGAAATCCAATGACGCCTTTCTATTAAATTAAACTAGATACCATCCAAAACATGCAGTTCATGCACGGCTGAGGCCAATGCACGAATGGGGACCTATCTTCGAGGTTTCAGGACATTCATATTCCAACAAGAAACATTTATTACTTTAAATTCATCACATGTTTATACAGAGGGTTATCCCACTTCAAAAAACCACTACCACTACTAAAATGCAATATTAGTTATAAAAATGCATACCACACGAATTTGGCACGCGCGTTTCTATTAAAAAAAATTAACCACGTGCTACGTATCTTATCACTCATAACTTATAATTTCGCTAAAGGAAGAAATGAGCACTGAATCTCAACTTATCAACTTGATACCGTCCTCTGTTAATTCAGATATTGAAGAAAAGATACATTCAGTACTGTGGGAATGTTTCGAAGAACTTACTGGAGAAAATTCAACTCATGACAAGAGTTCAACGTTGGAAGAAGAAATAAAGTTTTACAGCACCTCAATTTTACTAGACAGAAAAGGTAGTCCATTTTTTTGGTGGACTTTGAATAACCAATTCTATTCAGCACTCTCTAAATTGATGAAAAAGTATTTATCCGCTCCAGCAAGTACCGTTTACAGCGAGAGACTTTTTTCAGAAGCAGGAAATACTTACGAAGATAAAAGAAACAGATTACTTCCTCAGCATGGAGAAGCATTGGCCTTTCTTCATCATAACTTTCGATTGAGGAATTATGAGTGCTAGAGCAACATGTGGAGAAGCTTAGAAACTAGGTTCAACTAATGGAATAATCTATTTGAATAAATTAATTTATGCTTTTTGACAATTTTCTTGTAAACATTTTGTTGACTTGAATTTTTAAGGATTTTTAAGTGCAGTTAGTATGTACTTTTAACTGCAGTTATTAACTGTCGGAACAGTTAACCATTACAATCCTAGTTTTCATACATCACGAAGCGGCTTCTTCACACACATCTAAAAAAACCGCTTCATACGCCAGCGATTTAAAAACTCGGACGAGAAGGACCATCATCATTCATCACCAATTGAGAGATACCATTGGGATGAGTTTGGAAAGTACTTCATGAGGAATGGAACGAAATAGGTGTAAAAACCGTGGCTAAAGTGTTCAATTTGTGGAAACGAAGAAGGTTGCCTTGGGTCGANTGGAACGAAATAGGTGTAAAAACCGTGGCTAAAGTGTTCAATTTGTGGAAACGAAGAAGGTTGCCTTGGGTCGCATTGAATACACTAAAAAAATTCATCCTCGAAACTCAACTTTTAAACAGGTAAAATAAAGTAAAGTGGTCTTTTAAAGTGCTATAACCAACCCTCTGTAGAACAACAGAAATTAAGGGTTATTACTACAGTGGTCACCTTTTGCGACCCTATGTGCCATTACGAATGGCCATTTTTTTTTAAATAAATTTTGTGCAACCAATTAACGTTACAATAGGTTCANAATTGAATACACTAAAAAAATTCATCCTCGAAACTCAACTTTTAAACAGGTAAAATAAAGTGGTCTTTTAAAGTGCTATAACCAACCCTCTGTAGAACTACAGAAATTAAGGGTTATTACTACAGTGGTCACCTTTTGCGCCCCTATGTGCCATTACGAATGGCCATTTTTTTTTAAATAAATTTTGTGCAACCAATTAACGTTACAATAGGTTCAAAAATACCCGTCTACCGTAGTACGCAGATTTGCAACAGGAATGGTGCTTAGTAGTATAGATAGTAGTAATACAATGTATGGATTCATAATACTTTACCTGCACTTCTTCAAATTGTTAGCCCGAGGTATCAAACCAAACGTTTCCTTGAGTAATGTTCTGAAATTAAAAACAGTTTTTTAGTAACTAAACACTTACAATTTCATTGATACCTAATTCATCTGTCTACACCGCATATCCATGTACAGAGTGAGTATTTTCTCACTGAACTGGACTGCCCACACTACCCTACTAATCACCCACTCATCTCGTTGGTTTCAAGTTTTATCAAGAGGGTAAGTTTACACATTAGATAAGTGATAGTGTATAGATGGGTAGGCTAGTGTGGGTAGCCTTGTTCAGTGAGAGAATACTCACCTTGTACATCCATATTTATATATCCCAAAAGCGCAAACCTCGGATAAGCGAAACCCGAAGAATTGGAATATTTGGTTTAAAGCCGAAGTTCGGCTTCAATATAAAGTTTCGGTTTCGGAATTAATTGAAAAAGAAAACTTTTGGTTTCGGTTTTGAAAGTTTGAGGCATAAGCTTCGCTATCGGTTTTGCTGAAAATACATCTTTGGATGCAGTGCACCAATGTCGTCGTAACATTCTCAATCTACAAAAAAATGATTCTAAAACGCACGCGGAATAAACGGACGAATACGATATTAATATTACCTTGAATTTGAATTTATAAAATCCTTAACTACTTCTTGAAAAGCTGACACGTCTAGCACTGCTTGCACTTCCCCTTGTTCACTGAACTTCGGAACACAAGAAAACAGTCTGGTTAGTTCTTCGCATACATTTTCCACCACTTGAGTCATTACTACGGACAAAAGTTTTTCAGAAACTGTGGTGACCTACAGTACATAAAACTTCTCATTTAACATTTCAACTTAAATGAAAAAGCAGTTTCTATAAGATCGACATACTTCAGCAATTACTTCAATCATTCCTAATAACGTTTTTGTTATGTAAGGTCGAACACCAATAGGTTGTAGACAATTCTCCCACTCAAACTGTTCAGCATACATGAATTTCTCAATTTTTCCAACAACAGGCTCATACTTCATTTCTGTATATTTCGTAAATGTAAGGGTTTCGACTCCCTGAGACAAAAAATTGATCCTGATGTCCTTGTAAAGCACTTTCGCTGAGACTTGATAGAAATTCAGTTACCTGTATTGCTATTTTGGCATTCTGAATAGCATCGCCCATATCAGGAAAACCGAGTTTGATAAGTACACGGTGAATTTGAGGTAAAATAACTTCTTTGGTATAAGAACAGTTGTTCAAAAGTAGTAGAAGAGAGGCAGAATGTGGAAATGGCAGTCCAGCCTTCCGAGGTACCATGTGGGAATTCTCATCGAAATGGTTATTCAAATTTAACTTCACTCTTCCGCCATCTTGATTTTGTGATATAAGCATTTCCAAGGCCTAAAAAATAGTATTTACATTAAAGATTACATTGAAGTACAAAGCTAATATGAATTGATTTACGTATGCAAAAGCAGCTAAAGAATTTCCCATGTTCTCGGTCAACCTACTTCGTAATTCTGTACTCTTGAGCAAAGGTTTCTCTTCATAATATTTCTGTAGTAAAGTCTCTTTAATTACTTTGGCAGAATTTCCCACGTGTGATTCAAACTTGGACGGCTATAAATGTAAAATTATAAAGACAAAAACTCAGAAGCGTACAACCAAACCTTAAATTTGCATTTCATCGAGACGTTTAGCTCTTTGTGACAATGTCAAATACATACCTCAAGCGCATATATTGTCATTTGCTGTTGCTCTCCATTTGCAAAAGACTGAATTACCCTCATTTTGAATTTGAATTCGTATTATCACTCACCAAATCTTTAGTAAATTAGAATTGTAATAAATAAGTAAATGTACGAACCAATTGAGTGATGAAGCCATAATTTCCATTGGGTTCACTCGCCCAGGTTTCTTGCTTGTAAAGCTCGTTGATTTCTAATGACATTTGATGTAACATAACATCCAAAGAGTAAGATCTTAAAAAATATATATATTACTGGTGTAATTAATTAGGCTGGTGACATATTATACTATATCATATCATTGAAAACGTGTACCTTATGCTAAAAAGGAGATCTCTGATAATATCAATCATAATAATTGGAGNATATATATATTACTGGTGTAATTAATTAGGCTGGTGACATATTATACTTATATCATATCATTGAAAACGTGTACCTTATGCTAAAAAGGAGATCTCTGATAATATCAATCATAATAATTGGAGGATCTAATGACAAGAGTTCTGTGAAAACATCCCTTACATAACTCAAACATTGTGGAAGCCATTCAATAATTGAATCTGATTTATCATCATTCCAGGAATATTCGATATTTCCATCATTCAAATTTGGAAAAAGACAAGAAGATACCAATGTTGCAAATAGTTGGACGATACTTGTCATCATTTCCTAAACAATAAAAATTGAATGATATNTGCAGTTACAGTTAACTGCAGTTAACTGTAACTGCAGTTAAAAGTACATACTAACTGCAGTTAAAAATCTTTAAAAATTCAAGTCAAAATGTTTGCAAGAAAATTGTCAAAGAGTATAAGCTAATTTATTTAAATAGATTTCTAGTTTCTAGATTCTCCGAGTGTAGTTTTGGTACTCATAATTTAGTTCATCAATGGTAAGTTATGATGAAGAAAGGCCAATGCTTCTTCAAAGTACCTCCATATTTTACTTTTTCCATGTAATTCTCTTGATTTGTGAGTTTCTAAACCTATAATTTCGGCCTGACTTTTATTAATGGCGATGGGTATTACAAAAACCAACCAACCCACACGCTTAGCAATGGGCATCGCCACTTTTAACTCTAGATTAACTGCAGTTAACTGCAGTTTTCTTGAACTGTAACTGCAGTTAACTGTAACTGCAGTTAGCTAAAAAACCGTAACTGTTACAACCCTAAATGATATGAAAACGTTATGGGTAATACTGAAGTCTGAACATTTACCTTAACTTCATTTTGTTTTCCAAATTCACATTTTACAGGTAGTTTCCCGTTGAAGTAATCAAGGCATAAGTGCCAAAAATCTGGTAAATATGTTGTGAATACGTCCGACAGAGCGTCTATAAATTGAACTTGATTTGGATAGCTTGCCTAAATAATACAATAATTATTGAAAATGTAAAGGATTAGTAAGAGAAAAGTAATTTTTGAGTGAATTTATTGATAATTGTGAGAAAAAATTTTCACCTGAGCGTCAATTTTTGAAGGTGTGCGTAGTATGTTTTCTTTCGACTTCTCTACTGATGAGAATTGAGCAAAACAGTTTCGCATTGAGTTGCATAAAAATTCATAATGACAAGAAATACAAGCCCAAGCTGGGTCAAATCCACATTCCAGTATGACGAGATGACCAATATATCGTCTTTGTTCAACTGAATTTGGAGGTTTTTCAACTAGCTTCTTTTGTAAAATGTCTCGTAAGTTCTGAACCCGAATTTCAATTTCGTGTCGAAACTTTCGAAATATCTGTATATTAAGAAGTTAAGTTATGTGTCTTTGAGAATGGCTGTTATGGTTGGATTACAATTTTGCAGTAAATTTCCATTTTTTTTGCTCTTTTGGTGAGCTTAGGTTCGCGTTTAAGGTAAATTATATAAATTCTAATTATTCTACTTTAACTTAAAAGTTACCGGTTTGTCCATTTCAGGAGTTTGGAAAAGTGATTTTGCTCTGATGTAGTCATTTATAGCGCTATCATATTCTCCACGTTGAATACTTTTTTCCATTCCTCCAGGTAAACTGAATATAAATCGAAATCTGTGGAAACCATTGAGTGCATTTCTTGTTACGTCAGCGCGATCCTTTCGAGCAAGAACTTCTTGAAATAATTTTCCCGCTTCTTTCTCACAAACTAAAGAAGAGTTTTAAAATGATTGATATTCTGCTGATGAATTGAATGGATTAGTTTTAGTTTACCTCCAATAGATTCGTCAATCTTTATTAAGTATCCGCTACCTCGTTTCTCTACCACATACCGATCGAATTTCTCCTTCACCAGCAAAAGTGCATCTAGTTGTTCCATAACCGAACTCACGTTTTCCTAATTAACCAACGTTTTGTGAATTATTCTTATTAGTCGATGCACACACACAGATCACCAAAACATAGGAAGACCATGAGGAACACACTTTAAGTGGCTATTCCCACACACTCTGCACCGATTCGAATTTTTGTTCGTATTCCAGTGGAGAAAAAGTTGACAAATAAATCTTCCACATCAGAACTCTGTGGGTTGAAAAAAATCCACGAACTTTTCACCAAACTCCTGGTTATTATCCATAACATGTTCTTCTACACTTACCTTTACTTTATTATTGAATTAATAAAGCTTGCCCACCTCTACCATCGGGAAGTATGGATTAATTGAGTGAATTATGTTCTAATAAATTCGTAGTCTAAGAGCATTTGAAATTTTTTTTTTCTTGGATCAAATTAGACGTCGCGGAAAGGCGAACAAAATTCTAATTGGTGCACAAGTCTTGTGGCAATTGATTAAATAAGGTTACTCACTTTTAAAAATGTTAGTTTCCCTTCAGTCTGAGATTTGACTTTTCTGTCTAGGAATTTTAAGCCACATTTCAAATCTTCAAATGAAGTCATATGATGGTTTTCAAGAAGGAACCAGGCTGGTACAAAATTTTCTGCACGAAGATTCCCACTGCCTTCTGGAAACAGTTCAACTAATTCTTCCAGTGGAAACTTATTTCTAAAGATGATATTAAATAATAATACTTCACATTTGTTTCCAAATTGAATGCTAAAATAATATGAAATATAAGATGATTTACGGACTCATTCCCTTCACTGGATAACTGAAGAGGATCTTCTTGAGTATATGCAGCCATTGACAGCGGTCTCGGCCCAACACTGACAGCCTCTTCTACCCACACCGCACTTTCTTTATGAGGTGGAATAGCTGCTTCCTGCATCCCTGTAAAATAAAATTCCACTTCACTAAAAATTTTGTTTCCTTTAATGTAAACGTATTAGTCAGTTTACCTTTAAATTGTACAGTTGAAGTACCAACTCCACCGGAGGTAGTAATTACAACTATTTCCCCCAATCCTTTGCACAACAGTGTCTTCGCCACTATTTTGTTTGGTGAAAACCATTCTGCTGTCAAGTGACAGTCTACGCCACATATTTGTAACCCAATAAAATCATTTGGGCTTTTGCCTAACCTTTCACCTCGAATTGTCACTTTTGTTCCAGGGAAGCCCTCCTTTGGAGAAATTCCTGTTACCAACGGCTTGTTATTGCTACTCGACACTCCCCCACTAGCACCTCCTGGACCCGACGACATGACCTTTCGGCGAGTAATATCTGTAGAACTTACGTTAAGAGCATTTGAAATACGTGACAATTCCGCACGGTGTGTCCTTTGACCTGAATCAGATGCGTTACTTGGTTCCTTCATCATTCCGTGCAAAATAGTGAAACAAAATCCAACCCTTTACGCCAATGAACGATTAAAACAAATAATAAAATTTTTACACCCGGAACCAAAGCTCGGTGGTATGAGCTCCCGTCTCTAGGCTCGGGCTCTTTTATGAATAATCTCAAAACGAAACGGCGTAAGCGATCAGGGGAACAATCTTAATCAGATTGAAAGTCATGATGTTTGCAAAAGCACGAGAACAAAAGCAAAACAATGCATGTTAGAGAGAATGCTAGAGCGGAGGGAGAGATACATCACATAGAGTGACCCGAGTGGGAGTTAAAACACCTACCAGGGTCCTATTCAGTTTCACTGTTGTACGACAAATTTAACAGTTGGACCGAGCAAATGCCAATAGGTCAACTAGCGAGACTGGTTGGAGCCACTACTGCGTTAGCTCATGATTGAAGGCTCTGGCTTTTTCCACGTGAATTCCGATACGAGAGGGGAGTGGAAGAAACGGAATTTTTGGGAGCGAGAACTAGAACTAGAACTATTAACCTTGGAGCCATCGTCACTTTTTGTGAAGTTTAATGTTAGAGGCATTAGCCAATTTGATACAATTGCAATAGACTCAACAAGCAAGAAATAGTTAAGTTACTAATAATCACAACAAATGTTCGAAATGTAAATAGTGACCACTCAAGGTAGTAACACTTGCACCACAAACAGGAACTGTCAGCTTACAGAAAGTTTAAATTGAAGCGACAGAAAAACAGTACAGATCATCAGAGTACATTTTTAGAACTTCGACATCGTAGAAATCACTGGAATGTGATTGATTTCACTAACTGTCACTTTAAGTTTAATCATAAAAATCCCTTCCTCACTAATTCCAAGCCCTAGAAATGGGTCTTTCTCCACTTACCTCTTCTCTCCAAATCAATGTTTTGAACTTGAACTAATTACCCAAACGATCTCATTTGTCTAACAAAAATACTGCCAAGTGATTTTACTTTTCAATCTTTATAATCACAATCACTGAACAAGTCTGCGATATCTGTCAGCTTCAAGTTCGATACCGTAAACTCACTATCATGTATCTATCTTGCCATATATCAATTCACCGTAAATTCCTAAGAATGATGGAATACAGATATGTCAAACGGACCTGGGTCCTATGCCACAATCACTGACATTTTGACGGTGACATATTGACATATCGACAGTTGACATTGACAGAAATGCTAAAATAACGCGCCACGAAAAAAATGTCATATTCAAGGATTTTTGACACTTGTCAAAATTTTCTGACATTTTTATGTCAAATATAGTAAATATATTCGGTTTATTTTAAATTTTTCCTTGACACCAAAATCAGTGGATGGTATGAAATTTTGTCTTAGTTTGTATTATTTTTTTAGTGGAAGAAGCACTACGTCAATATCCTCACTGTCGCTACTACTAGAGTCGCTGACATTAAACGTAGCCATAAGTCAACAATTTTTATACAAAAGATTTACTTTTCCAAAACGGACAGACGTAAATCCCTCTGTCAAATATTTATGAGATTTTTGACAAATATAAGGCAATGTCGTACTGACGAAAAAAAAGTCAATGACATTTACTTGTAAAATGTCAAATTCTCCCTGTCGAATGTCGAAATTCATCTGTCACTGTCATATGTCACTACCATCTTTGTGGCGTGATATTTTGTGTAAATTGTTGACAAATACCTGTGTATGTAAATATGTCAATATGTCATTTGATTGTGGCATAGGACCCTGGTGCTGTCAATTATGTACAAATTTTTTTAACCTCGCTCCCAACGACAATGTAATATGACAACAATTCAATAACTGAATCAGTTCCAAATATATCAATACTTTCAACGCTAGTCTTTAAACAGCAGTACTGCTAGAGAGCGAAGCGGCAATATTTTTATAGAGTGGAGCGAGGCGGTAATAATTTATGAATCGAGCGAGTGAGCAGAATGGGGGAAAAGCTGCCGACCTTTAACTTTTACTCTATTTTGTAAATTTACTCCCTCAATTTCAATGAGTGATTATAAAAAAACTCANATGGGGGAAAAGCTGCCGACCTTTAACTTTTACTCTATTTTGTAAATTTACTCCCTCAATTTCAATGAGTGATTATAAAAAAACTCACTTTACACTCGTCACTAGTTCCATNGAGAGCGAAGCGGCAATATTTTTATAGAGTGGAGCGAGGCGGTAATAATTTATGAATCGAGCGAGTGAGCAGAGTGGGGGAAAAGCTGCCGACCTTTAACTTTTACTCTGTTTTGTAAATTTACTCCCTCAATTTCAATGAGTGATTATAAAAAAACTCACTTTACACTCGTCACTAGTTCCATACATGGGCTTNTTTTGTAAATTTACTCCCTCAATTTCAATGAGTGATTATAAAAAAACTCACTTTACACTCGTCACTAGTTCCATACATGGGCTTAACTATATAGGGTGTGCAATAGGAAAATAAGCGCTCACACATTCAAGCTTATACACTAAACACTAGTCGACGGATATAAGACCAACCGTTATAGTTTATAAGACTCAATTTACAAGATGTGGTTTTGAACCTGCATAACAGCGTATTTAGCTTGAGAGAATACCTCGTAAGACCATTAAGGTTATATAAGACCTAATTTTCGCTGCAAAAACGATGGTCTACTGCAGTTATAAATTGAACCTTTTGTTTGAAACATTGAAAGATTTTACGGAAAACTCTCAGCTACAGTATAACTGTTCATGAAACTTCTCGTTCAAAAGGAGTGTTGTGCATGAAAAACATTCCGCCAAAAAATGGAATTCAACCGAATTTGTTGAACACGGTTTCATTATTCATTAAATTTTTCTTGCAATTCCCTAATTCTCAGATTTTTAAAGGGCAGAAGCACAGTTGCAGAAGTGCGGTTGCGGGCCGCAACCCGTTGAAGCTCATGTTATAAAGCTCGGCGTTGAGGCCACCCGCAACATTTGAGCTTTGATGCCCGAAACTCCGCAACCCGCACTCTTGTATTTTAATACTTCCACTAGAACGCCGCAACCGCAACTTTAAATTTTAAAATNAAGGAGTGTTGTGCATGAAAAACATTCCGCCAAAAAATGGAATTCAACCGAATTTGTTGAACACGGTTTCATTTTTCATTAAATTTTTCTTGCAATTCCCTAATTCTCAGATTTTTAAAGGGCAGAAGTGACTTTTTTCAAAAAATTACTTTTTGTCCGTGCAATTCTCGTTTCCTTCGTCTTCGGTGATCCTATCTTACTTGTCAAGAAAATTATTTTTTCTATAAATAATTTCATTCACCTAGTGTGTAAGGAGCATCATGAAAAATAATATTCATATCAAGTGGAGAATTTTTGATGAAAAAAAAGTTTCAAATTTTCTGAAACAAAAGTGGTGTAAACTATGGAGATACATGCATAAAGGCATTACAAAAAATGATTTCATGAAATGAATGGAAGTTTACGTACGGTTTACCTGAAAGACCATAGGAGTCAGTTAATTGATCAACTTCAACAGTTTATTTGTATATTATTTGAAATTAAAATAATTTTTTTTTTAATTTTATTATTTAAACGATGTAACATACAATTCATCATTTGGTACAGTGAGTGTCAGAATAATCAGACAAGAACAATGGAGCAACTTCCATGAAAACTGTCTCACATTTCCAAGCATTTTATGTAAGAGATGCCATTCCCGTTGTCCTGTGAAATGTCAATTTAATTGTTGTTATAATGCCCAAGTGATTCTAATTGCTCAAGCTCAGCAAAGGCAAAGCTACACCTTAGACAACACAGTGGTTCCTAATTTGCGGTCAAATATTTCGATGATCGCTCTATCTAGCGACCATCGAAAGTGTTAATGTGACTGTACTCCCTCTTAAAATTTAAGAAACTATACAAGGTGTTTAAACTTTTTTTTATACCCTATTTTTCCAATTTCATCGTAGCTCCTCCCAACCCCATGCTGTTGCTAGCAATATAGTGTGAAAAAATTATATCATGATTTTTAGGGTACAAAAAAAAGATTAAATACCCTGTACATTGTACTAATTTGTAAAGGCAATNTTAGGGTACAAAAAAAAGATTAAATACCCTGTACATTGTACTAATTTGTAAAGGCAATAGGAATAGACTTTTAGCACCATGCTTTTTGCTAGGGAAAACAACTGCCTTTAAATTAATGGTAAAATTANCAATTTCATCGTAGCTCCTCCCAACCCCATGCTGTTGCTAGCAATATAGTGTGAAAAAATTATATCATGATTTCTAGGGTACAAAAAAAGATTAAATACCCTGTACATTGTACTAATTTTTAAAAGCAATAGGAATAGACTTTTAGCACCATGCTTTTTGCTAGGGAAAACAACTGCCTTTAAATTAATGGTAAAATTAAGGAAAAAAATTTTTAGAAAAACTTTTAGCAGTTTCGGAAAAACCATCCAAAAGTAGTGTAACAACGTAAAAAAAATCTAAGCCTCGACGATCACTAGAAAAAAGGTGTGATTCTTTGAAAATTAAAATTTTTGGACGTTTTTTTGAAACGCTCATCTCTTCGTACATCGTCTCAAAAAAATGTCAAATGATTTTAAATTTTCAAAAAACCATTAACTTTTGTTCTAGTGATCGTATTGTCTTATTTTTTTTTACTTTATTACATTACTTTTGGATGGTCTTTCTGAAACTGTTAAAAAATTTCCACAAATAAAAATTTTCCTACCATATATTTTGACATACATGGTCATAATTCTAAAACAAATGGAATTTACTTTTGGCCTGTGCGGTTTGTTGGAAAATGTAACTGTTTTATAATTATGTCCAGCGTATCTCGATAAGTAAATTTTTATCGGGTCAAATCTTTTGAGTTTATCTTTTGACATAATTCTGAGACAACAGTAAAGGATAAACGTATGTATCAAAATTACATTCGAAAACAGTTGGCTTTCAATAAATCATAACTTTTGATCCTTTAATCCTAGAGACCTGATTGTTTACACGTGTTTCCCTACTTTTTCATGTTTGTTCATAAAATCAAAAGATTTGACCCGAGAAAAATTTACTTAATGAGATACGCTGGACATAATTATAAAATAGTTACTTTCTCCACCAAACCGCACGGGCCAAAAGTAACTTCCATTTGTTTTAGAATTATAACCAGTACTGTATTTTTATTTAAAGACACTTGCTTTTCTCACCAAAGAGCATTGGACCAAAAGTCTCGTTGCCTTTGAATTAGTAGAACACATTGTTACCCTAGACTTAAGATTTAAGGTTCCCTTAAATTTTCCCAAAGTAAAAAGTTAAGAAGAAATCAAGATCACTCCAACATTAGTCTCACAAAAAATTTAACCTAATAATTTTTAACAAATTTATATACAGGGTGTTTAATCTTTTTTTGCACCCTCTTTCTCCAATTTCATTGTAGCTCCTCCCACCCCATGCTGCTGCTAGCAAAAAAGTGTGAAAAAATGACGTCATGCTTTCTAGGGTGCAAAAAAATGTTAAACACCCTATATTATGAAAATTTTTACCGTTTTCTCCATAAAACGAGTCCAAGAGTTACCACAGTAAGAACCAGAAGAAAAGCCAAGACAACTGCCATCCAAAACAAAATTTTAAATACTATCAGTGTACTTTGAGTCTCATCTAATATATTTTCAAATTCTGTCAAATTTCTTCTAAATTCCCTTAAGTAAGGTACCGTACGAAGCCAGAACAGTGTTTCCTAAAACAAAAAAAAATCAAACTTGAGTTCAAATTTTCACGGATATTGTGGCTTGAAAGATGTAATTTCTAATCCACTGACCCTTTTTCTAAAATCCAATCCCATTGGTGCTGGGACAGAAGTTATGTTGAAGTAATGGAGTGTTCCTTGTTTGATTGGTTTCCAAATGGATTTTGTAGAATCCAATCCTCCTGTTGGATTTCTGGGAACGAGAAGAAATGAAAAATTAATATGTTAGTGACATTAAAAATAATGGAATCAGAGCTTTAAGTTTTGTTACCCATCTTTTGCAAATGCAATAATCGTCTTTGTGTAGGATGTAGCAACTGCTTCATCTAGAGCATATTGTATCTGTTGTCGAATACCAGGTAGCACCACTGGATCGTACAAATAGAATAAATCTTCGACATGTGGAACTCCATAGTCGAAGAGGTTGTGGTCAATTGTTTTTGTCAATACCCGTGGTGAAGTCATTGTTTTATGTGTAAAGACATAAGCATAGACAGGATTCCGATTCAATTTTGCATATTTTTCTAATAAATCTCGATGGCAAGAGTAGTATACAATGTCACCAATCAACTGCAAACATATCCTAAAAATGTATATACTGCGTTTGAGGATTATATCATGTTTACTACAATAAATATTTATAAATCTTAACTAGAAACCCGTCTGTAGAAAAATTCAAAACGTGAAAGAATATAATAAATTTGTAAGGGATACTCAAAGTTCTAAAAAGCACTATAGAAATTTTTTTATTAATGTATTTTACCTTAGAAAATGACATTTAGTTAATCCATAAGCAACAATATCAAAAAACTTAAAGAATTTTATATCAAATTTGTTCAATCTGGAAGCGTTTTTTAATATTTATTATTCGTTATGCGGTTTCTATTCAACATTTTAACCCTAGTATTATTGATTCAAAATTTATTTTTAATGCAGTGCTGGACACAATTATAGACGAAATAGGAACTACTTTTGGTCCGTTCTCTTTGCTGGAGAAACTGCTCGGCTAAAATTATATCGAGATTATTTTATACTAATAAAATTTTTTTTCAGTTCAAATAATATTTTTACAAGAAAGAACATGCGAAAGTAGAGAGGCAGATTTTTTATATCAAGTCAATGGGGTCAAAAGTTATGATTTATTGAAAAATAGGTGTTTTGTAACATAATTCTGAGACACTACTGGAAGGGATAGACGTCACAGAATTATGTTCAAAAAGTTTGATTTTCAATAAATCATAACTTTTGACCCGTTGATCCTAGAGACTTGATTTTTTACACGTGTTTTCTTACTTTTCCATGTTCTTTCATAAAATAACATCGTTTAACCCGAGAACAATTTACTTAACGAGATACGGTGGACATAATTATAAACAGTTACTTTCTCCAGCAAACCCCATAGGCCTAAAGTAATTTCCATTATATTTATAATTATGACCAGTACTGTGCTCTCTCCCACTTACCTCAGACATTTCTGAAATAGCCATTTTGTACAAAGTTTCATCCGTCATGTTCAAATTGTTGAAGTAATTTTTGACGACAAGATCAAAAATGATATGAATGTCTTCATCCTTACGAAAATTTAACAATATCTTAAGAAGATACGGAAGGAGTTCGTCAGTGAAGTAAGTTGTATTTCGAAATTTTGTATCTCCTACTAGATTATGAATTATTCCATAACCCCAAAGCCCTTCGTTGAGAGTAACTCCAGTGATAATAGGAACTGGTGAAAATTTCTCACTTTCGATCAAGTTTGATGGAAAATCTGGTAAGAAAGCTAGTGCTCCACGTGAATTTTTATCAACAACTATTGCATGTTTTGGATAAACCCATAGTTTTAATAAATCAGTTTGGACTTTGACAAGATCATTTGCTGATTGGTTCCGAAGACAATGGATCATAGTAGAGTTTGACTCAACAGGACATTTAAGAGCAGTGGCTACTTGTTTCGTATACTCTAATGGGTGTTCATCAACATTCAATTTACAGAGTGCAGAGCCTGAGTGTAGAATTGCTCGATGAAATTTACCTAAAAAAAAAAATTTTTTTTTTTGTAATTTACTCACTAAAGTTCCTTTTGGTTCCAACCTTACCCACGGCAAGAGGAGAAAGTGTAAGAAAATGCGCAGACGCAGCGCCGGAAGAATGACCAGAAATTGTTACAAGTTTCGGATTTCCTCCAAAATATTGAATGTATTTTTGAATCCAATCAAGAGCTACAATGTGATCAAAAGCTGCCCAATTACCAGCCAGATCTTTCCCACCAGTCGACATGTGACCTAGTAAGCCTAACCGGAAGTTCAATGTTACCCAAACAACTTTCTCTTCTGCAGCCATAATACGTCCAGGTCCAACCATGTCTCCTGATTCTTTTATAAAGCCTCCACCGTGTAAAAATACCTTTAGAAAAATTATACAGTCTGACCACTTGGGCTAACGGTAAAGAAAAAAATTAACTACCCTTTCAAGTCCTTGAGGAAAACATGTCCCTGGGGTATACCCGTCAATCCGGTAAAGTTGGTAAAAATTAGCGGTAAATGAATTTCATTATTGTGAGGTTGTTTACCAGACATATTTGATGCGACAGTTAAATTCTTAAATTACTGATAATTTTGTGAATCCGCGAGAAATTCAAAATGCCCATCAAATGTAAATAAGTTTTAGTTTCATCGCACTTTAGTAAACAAACAAACCAAGCCACTTAGTTGGTTAAAATTTTTAAATTGGTTGGATTTCCATCTCTCTCTCCCCGGCAAAATTCGGTAAAAAGTGAGAAACTCTCCCAAATAATAGGGATATTATACCTGTCAATGTGGTAAGTTGGTAAAATTTGGTACAGGGTGTACACAGAAAGATGAGGCTATACCAGATGATGCAGAGACTGCTATACTCAAACTTTCGCTTTTTCTACGTGGTAGGTTTGAATGCAGAGCGAGATATTTGCGTAAAATTCAAAAAAAGAAAATTAATTCAGGCAAACAAATTCTAAACAGAGTAAAAAGAAGGAAGCTTCACCCAATTGGTATGGAGAGCGGAAAGCATGATAATTTTTTCCAAATTGAAACGATATCAATAGTGTTATCCATTACTCCTAGTTTGGCTTGAGTCAGAAAGACTGACTCTGGGAGTCATGAATCTGAATTTGGGAGTCATGAATCTGAATCTGGGAGTCATGACGTTGACTCTCTAAACATTGGGAGTCCACTTAGAGTCATCAATCAGACTCCTTGATTTTTAGGAGTCGAGCATGAGTCAGACTCTAACTCCGAGAGTCACGTAACAAAACAGCGTGGAAAATGGCTTGTTTTATAAAAGTCGAAATAAAAAAAAATTATTTACAGTGAAATTTGATGAGAAAAATAAGGAAAGTAAGTCCGAAATACTCATTTGTGCATGTTGGAAAAGAGTCATGACTTCAAATGTTCTCCATGACTATGACTCCCAAGGTTTTTAGAATTCAGGAGTCATTTGATGCTTCTGATTCCTTTGTATTTGAGAGTCAGTCATGAATCTGAGATTCGACTCCTAGACTTGGGAGCAATGACTCANGAAATTTGATGAGAAAAATAAGGAAAGTAAGTCCGAAATACTCATTTGTGCATGTTGGAAAAGAGTCATGACTCCAAATGTTCTCCATGACTATGACTCCCAAGGTTTTTAGAATTCAGGAGTCATTTGATACTTCTGATTCCTTTGTATTTGAGAGTCAGTCATGAATCTGAGATTCGACTCCTAGACTTGGGAGCAATGACTCAATGACTCTTTCCTAACATTCTTAAATGAGCATAGCAGANAATGACTCTTTCCTAACATTCTTAAATGAGCATAGCAGACTTATTTTTTTAATCTACTTAAATAAATAAATTTAATTTCAGATTGTAAACATCTTTTCCATATTTTGTATTACATGACTCCGGAATCAATGACTCTGACTCAGAATAAACTTGGAGTCTCTCATCAATTTTTAGGAAATGTAATTGCTAAACATTTGCAAATTGCAATCACCTTACCATGACAGGGTATGAAACTTCTCCTCGATAACCAGTATTATCTAAATCATGAAAATTAATTATTGTATTAAAATAACCTAATTTCTTTCTCATCAAACTAAATTTACTAAATCCATAAATGGTAAAGTTACCTGGTATGAATTTTGTAAAAATATTGAGGTAGAGACAATTTTCTTTCCCAATAACACGATTTCCCTTCCATTGTGGACATAAGGATCCTGATTTTGTTGCATTGTACTCGGCCTCTACTACTTCCAGGAGTTTTGGCTCCTATCGATAAGTACANAAGGATCCTGATTTTGTTGCATTGTACTCGGCCTCTACTACTTCCAGGAGTTTTGGCTCCTATCGATAAGTACATAAAAGAAAACAGGATGTCATTAATTTTCGATAGAATTTCGTATAGTACAACTTACAACATGTTTATAACAAATTGGACCGGTTCTAGAGAGTCATATTTTATTTTAATGACAAAACTAAGTTACTTTTGGGCCCATAGCCCATGTATTGTGCTGGAGAAAGCAGGCATAATTATAAATTTGGTTCAACATTGCTAACGAATTTTTTTTTTTTTTCAGGAAAAATATTAAAAACTTTCAAAAAAAAATATTTAAAGAATTTTTTTTCCAAGTTTTCGAGATTTTAGGTATTTCTTTACTTTATCTTATGCTTTTCAACATAGTAGGGGTATACCAATAGCTTGCATGGATTTGCGTGAAATTGTGTAAAGTTCCTCTTTTACACAGTTTCACGTAAAAGAAGAACTTTACACAATCTCAAGCAAATCCACGCAAGCTATTGGTAGACCCCTAGTATTTCAAGTAAAATTACAAAATAATGTTAAATTTGTTATCTGTAACTTAAAAGTTATTGTTTCAATACTACTCAAGTCACTTTTATAATAAAATAACACAAGTGACTTTTACCCAAAAGCGGAACAATTTATAATTCGGTTTGATAAAATTGTTTTCAGTTTGTTATGTTTCTTCAATAATGCTATGGTTTGAGCTATACACCAATTTTTTTCTAGAATTACACAATTGCTTGACAATATGTAGCTTGAGGAGTAAAAATCGTGTAAACTGGTAAAAAATTAATAAAAAAAAATACATAAATACCTGCCAGCGATTTGCAATTGCATATTGAATACCCTTAAAGGCGTAGTACTCTCGTTGTCCTTGTCGCCCTTCAACCACTCCTTTTACTAATGAATTCCCAATTCGAATACTAACAAATTCCTGACCTTGACCTATAGTTATACTTATCCATATTATAAAAATTTGACACAAGAGACAAGGAAACTTCATGTTTTGAGATATAGTTACTGACTAAACAAAATAATTTAAAAGGTTGATCCTTGAGCAAGTGAAAGCATGACACATGAGCAAGAATTTTATTTCCATAACCCAAATCGTGGTGAAAGAAAGCTCAGGAGAAGGTTTTATTTACTTAATATTAACAGATGTAATCTTTATAAATAGCAATTCTCAACTTCATTTTCTAGTAACAGTACACAGTTACAAAAACCAGACTAGATTTTAGTTATTGACAGTCTCTTATCCATCATCATAGTGTCGNGTAACAGTACACAGTTACAAAAACCAGACTAGATTTTAGTTATTGACAGTCTCTTATCCATCATCATAGTGTCAAGTGGCCTAGAAAAAACATAACTAGGATATTTACAATCAAATGAGTTTAATCATATGCTTTTTCTTCAAGCTTAAAAAAAAATTTTTTTTTAGTTTAGCCTATTGTGAGTAGATTTCTGAATGAAAAGTAAAATCGGATTAGTTATTTATTATGTACTTGGTCAATAGGAATNGATTTCTGAATGAAAAGTAAAATCGGATTAGTTATTTATTATGTACTTGGTCAATAGGAATTGAGAATATGATTGTAGAAGTGTAAATATAAGATGATTTCTAGAGTTTACACCCTGGTCGTTATGTGTTGATGGAACAACTGGANGTAACAGTACACAGTTACAAAAACCAGACTAGATTTTAGTTATTGACAGTCTCTTATCCATCATCATAGTGTCGAGTGGCCTAGAAAAAACATAACTAGGATATTTACAATCAAATGAGTTTAATCATATGCTTTTTCTTCAAGCCTAAAAAAAAATTTTTTTTTTTAGTTTACCCTATTGTGAGTAGATTTCTGAATGAAAAGTAAAATCGGATTAGTTATTTATTATGTACTTGGTCAATAGGAATTGAGAATATGATATTGTAGAAGTGTAAATATAAGATGATTTCTAGAGTTTACACCCTGGTCGTTATGTGTTGATGGAACAACTGGAGCTCTCTCGTCCGTGAAATGGGAGTTAAGTCGGAGAGACGACCGGTTGAAAGTCTGTTTTGACTCCCTCGAGAAGCGCACGAGATGAACTTTCTACTCGGTTTTAGTCCGGAGTTTCCAGAGAAACAAAAGGTTCTGCACAACTTTAGAAAAATTTGAGACTGAAAATCTAGAGAGAAGAATTGTGTAGAGTACGAGTTCCTATCTCCTTTGGTTGAATTATTGCTGGATGGGACGAAATGGATTGACATGGACAGACGGGTCCAAATCAATTCTTGTCTCAAACTCACTCCCTTTCGTCTACTACCAACAAAACCAGCTTACTACGAGACTACGACTACATAAACTGTATCTAGCTAAGCTATGACTTTTTTTTATTTTAATTTTTGTACAAAAACTCAATGAACGCCGTACCTCACATAAACATAATATTCAGTACTTCTTCCTATTGTCTAAAATAAAAATTACAAAGTTTATAAAAATTACAAAGTTTATAAAAATTAGGAAAATGTTCAAAAATGTGTTAAGACAGTTTTAAATGAGTGATGGTATCGCATCTCAGAGTGGTATCGTATCTTACTCCGCCCACCAATACCNTAACTATTAACTTGTAAACCCAGAGTAAGACTCGACGGACTATTCAGTTAAAAACACAAAACCATTCCTTCATGCACCCAATCACTTATCCACAATTTGCCCAAATATGAGTCTCACCTGAGGTGGGTGCTATCGAAACAGAACTGAAACCTGGAGTGGCTGGATTTCAAAAAGTGAAAGAAATATTTGTTCCAAACNATTCAGCAAATAAGAAAATTAAATGTAAATTAAAAAAAAATCTCCAATTGTTTTGAATTCAAACAATTTGCCTCCAAAAACACTGCAAATGAAAACCAAGTGGATTTCGATACGCCGATACGATGCTACAAAATTTAAAACTAGTCAGTGGTATCGTATCTTTTCCAGCATAGAATAGAGAGCAATGCTATGCCTACTCTATGGTGCTATGCTAGCCACTCTCATTTCAAACTGTCTAAAGTAAAGTTGTAGACTATGAAAAAGAACCAAGAACACAGGACTGAATATGAGTCAATGAGTCAGTTCCAACAAATTCGGCTTAAATTGTTTTGTATAAAGTTTTAACTCACCATTAGCCATTTTGAGTGAGAAGCGAAGAAAGTCAGTTACGTTTTTGTTGGCACACTTTATACAGAGAATTATTTGGGAAATGGTAATCGAGAACCTCATAAGCAAGGACGGCCAAATGCATAATTTTCACAAAAATGCATAAAATTGCATAATTGTAATTAGACCTGGTAGTCCATTTCATATTTCTAGTGTCACTGGATCAAGAAAAATTATAACGATTGACACTAACTTGTCTTGCATAAAACGGATAAATTGCATAATTTCAAAATAGCGCATAATTTTACATAATATTGCATAATTTTGCACAATATTGCATAATTTTTAGACGAAATTTGGAACTTTGCTGTTGTTAACCAATAATGCACAACTATTTAATTAAAATATTTAGCAAATAATTCCAAATTTTTGGAGCATCATTTGTCACGAAAAAACGCATAATTTGGTTGTCCTTGCTCATAAGTAAGAGTGAGGCTGAGTTTGCTAAACTTCTCAGTATTTTGGCAGGTTTAGCCTCACCATCATTAGGAGGATCTGGATTACCAATTCCCTAAATAATGCTCTGTATTTTATAAACTTGGGGAAAGTCCTGCGGCTAGTAATTCAGGTGCGATGTCATGTCACTCGAGAGCGGCTTCTTATTCGAATAAATACACGGTATTGATCTAATCATTCCTATACGAATACAGATGAAACTATTTACAAGATTTAGTTGAACCTCATTGGTCATTGGTCACCGGTTCGATACCTTATAGCTTCGATGACCTTACTAATTCACTAGATTAGCACTATAGTATGTTTTATTGTTTGTCTACATTTTCTATGTTGGTTTTNTATTCGAATAAATACACGGTATTGATCTAATCATTCCTATACGAATACAGATGAAACTATTTACAAGATTTAGGTTGAACCTCATTGGTCATTGGTCACCGGTTCGATACCTTATAGCTTGGATGACCTTACTAATTCACTAGATTAGCACTATAGTATGTTTTATTGTTTGTCTACATTTTCTATGTTGGTTTTATTTTTGAATAAATAAAAATATATAATCCACTAACTGACAGTACAAACTTTTCTGTTTCCATGTTGACCAATCATAACTTCCATTATAAGAATAAAAATAGATGAGACCATTCCAGCTATCAAAATTGAAAACGGTTTGATGACATCAACCAAATGGAACGAAACAAGAGCTTCTTTTGCCTTACAACTAGGATTCAGTAGATTTCCATCACTTTTCAAACGATTTTGAAAAATACTTTCAATTCCTCTTTCTTTCATTGTTATTCTCCTGAAAAAAAAAAAAAAAAAAGTTGTCATGGATTTTTTGTGAACTATTAGCACAAGTGTAAGGTATACATACGAATATTTAAAAAATTCCAAATATGGAGAGTCCTTTCTGAAAATACTTGAGAAACGAAAGTTGTATTCAGTAATTGTGAGTGTTTTCATTTCTTCACAAATTCTATCATTGTTCCAAATGTGTGAATAGTTAACTACAGCAGTTAAGAAATTAGTCCAAGAAACACCAATAAATCCATAACCAGCGGTATTAATAAGGTACTTCATTCCATCTGCTGTACTTGGAAATGTCATTTTTGGATGTAAATTCTTAAAAACTTCATCGAAGTCTGTGAGAAATTCATATTTTCTCCCCATACTATTGTTGTTCTACGTCAATAAGAAAATTTTTATTAAAATTTATTATTATTATTTATATATTGGAGTTGATTGTCAAATAGTGTTTGACTGTTCCTTACCGTATGCTCTGCAATAATTAAGTAAGAAGTATTTGCTACTCCAAATTTGTATCCAAGTTTGACCAAGTCTCTTACACTTATATCTTGTTTTGTACCAACAGAAAGCGAAGAAATAAGTCCACTACAAAACATGGTATAGAGAATGAGGCATAAAATTGACATGGAGAGTGTCAGGATACGTTGCGATGTTGCCGATGGTACTTTTTCCTCCCAACCTGCATAAAACGGATGAAAAAAAAATACTAAATTTTATATTTATACATACGAATATAATGTAATTCTAAGTAAAGTTGTGCCTGCTTTTAGTATATAAGTTTTTACTTTGTTGAGATACAATAGCCACAGCCCAAATGAAAGAGTCCCAGCGGGACTCCAAATTTGAAAGCACAATCCGGCAAAGTAAGCATAGAATTAAAAGAATGACGATACAATACCAGCCATGTTTTGAAAATACGTTTCCATAAGGGTTTACAATTGTATTTTGTTTCATTGAGTAAAGCATTTTGGCCCTGAAAATCAAAATCAAAATTTCAATAAAACAATGTTTCTGTATCGAGTAAAGAATAAAAAAAAATTATTTAATAGACAATGACACTTTTAACTGATTTGTCAATGTTCAGTGTTGCCGTTATAGTTCGGCAGGTTGTTGGTTTCGAGGGGTCATTCAATTTGTGATATTAAAATATTTCTTATAATAGGTTTCAAATTGAATAATTTAGGAAAATTTAAACTTTACTATAAATTACCAAAGTCAGAACTAGAACATTTTTTGTTAGCTTATAAAGATTTATGGAATTGAAAATTTTTATTAAAGCTTTAGAAAATTTAAAGAAAAAACCCACATTACTTTCATACTCGATAATCATCATACTGCCCACTCTGTATAAGTTCATAATTTCGAGAGTAAGCTTCCGATCAATATTTTTAATTTTTAATTTTATGCTTATTACTAATTAACATCACTCACTGTCGTGTCAACGTATGTGGAGTTACGAATCGAAAGTCCCGTGCAGTTTGAGGCAACACTGGACTATCCGTAATTGCAAAATCCGAAAGTCCGTGCAAAATTTGATATGTGATCCCAGTCCAACTGCGCTTTATCTTGGTATGGTCAACTGAAATTCTAGCTCTTTCCGATGCTCTCATGGTTTGTAAACTGTACATCAAAATCAAAATTTAAAATATTTGATGAATTGTGCCGATCTCATTAATAATAAATAAAAATTTTAGGAAAAATTTACGAAAAATTCAAAAAATCTTGAGTGTAGGAGAGAACTTCATACTCCATATTTACATGACGCAGACGATCAACAATTTTTAGTGTTTCTTTCCCATTCTTTGAATTAATGTTCCAAGTTTGCTACAATTGACTATAATTAAAATATTTTCAAAATAAATATGAAAAACAAATTGAAGATTAATACCACATGACTGCCAATCAATTGTTGTCCATAAAAATCTTTCTGATGTGTCATAAAGCATCCCTCAACACTACGGAATGAAACAGTGTTGCCGATGGAGTAAGATTCAAAGATTGTTTTGTTAGAAATGAAATAAATGGTTGCACTGAGTTGAATTCTTTTAGAAAATGGCAAATTACTAAACATTATTTCAATGTCATTCATTGTTGCTTCTTTCCATTGAACTAAAATTAAACTATTTGATGGCTGATTAATCAGATTTTGTATAATGGTGAGAGTTCTGTTGTGATCAAAAGTATCGTCCACTACTACTAGCTCAGTGTTGTCAAATTTAAACTCAATCGGTTTGCTTTCATTTCCAAATTCCATAAAATGAATATCTAAAACATTATGTAACTGAAATGGTTTTGTAGTGAAAACATTAGCTGTTGAGAGATTCGAAATAAAATTTGTATTTGAATATTTTGGAATCCTGCCAAATTCTTGTAGCATTAAAATAGCACTATATAGGGAAAAAACGAATGAGTCCATCCTTCGAAAACTGGAAATTTACTAAACGAATTTACAGGAAATTTCATGCTTTTTGCAAAATGTGCACAAGTTATGAATACTTGCTCTGTTAACAATTTATTTTCACTTCACTTCAATTCAATTGGTGTCTTAAAGTGTATAGTAAATAGGTCTTAAGGAGTTAAAAAAAAGTGTAGTTATTTTTTTTTGGATAAATTATATAGCACGGATAAGAAGTTTATATAGCTATACTGGAGTCTAGGGGCTTAGTTTGCCTGGAGGTATGAATATATTTCTTTTCACCGGCCAGCCTGGAATCGTTGTAGGTTGACGTCAAAATACACAAAAAGAGGCTAGGGGATTGTCCGTCCGTCGCCTAGGAAAGCCACTGGGTGAAATCATATGAAATAATAGGGAGATTGAAATTCTAGGTCCCCGACCTAATCCTGGACCTAATTCGTGAGTTTTCTCTTTAGGTTCTGGTTCGGTCGGAGACCTAAAAGTAGTGGGTTTAAATTCTACGTAATGACATCACGAAAATATCAGGAGGGAAATTTTTCGTAATTGAATTCTCTCAACTGAAGCATTCGTGAGACATCTATCCAGAATTCAGACTTGGAATCAGGATCAAATTCAGTTTAAATTTTTAGTCAAAATGAACAAGGATATCCTTTCCGTGTTACAAAATTTAAACGACGGAGATCTGGAGGACGTCATTCTCATAACATATTCTGAAGAAAGCAAAATTTTAAAATTGCCAAAATTTCAATTTAACTTAGAAGCTTTAGACGNGTTATAGTCCCCATTATGCTATCCGGTGGGGAAGATATAGAAAATTATGAAACAAAAAGGGGTCTGACAAACTTTAATTCAGATACCCTGATGTACCGAGCACGATCCGGCAGTTATGTTCAAGTACTCTACTTATGTCAAGTGAGCAATATTACTAATCGAATGCATGCGTTGTGTCTTACACTTTCCCCTAAAAGCATGTGCTTTACAGGGAGTTCTGTATCGCCTAGGAGTGTAGATGTGAGGAGACTCGTAATTTCACAGTAGCCAAACGAGGCTCTAATCCCCAGTGTCAATAAATATGAGTTAGAAACTCTTCTGCGAAATAAGGAGACCTATAGTCCAGTGTAGAAATACACTGCTACTCTACTTTTTGATTCATTTCCCACATAAGATGGCGAGCAGAATCCCGGTTCGAGTCTCCCCAACTCCAAGACTTTTGCAAAGTCTGCCTGGGTTCTCACTCCGTTAGTTAGTTTATCTCTTTAATTGTAAATAATCCTTGGAATGCCGCATTTGTTTAATTAAGGTTAGTTGTACTGAGTTAGAGGATACAGTGGACTCTTGATAGTGAACACTGGTGGTCCAGTGTTATTGGGAAGGGAGGATTTGTGGGAGTTCTGTATCGCCTTGGTGTGTAGATGTGAGGAGACTCGTAATCTCACAGTATCCAAACGAGGCTATAATCACCAGGGTCAATAAGTATGANTGTGTAGATGTGAGGAGACTCGTAATCTCACAGTATCCAAACGAGGCTATAATCACCAGGGTCAATAAGTATGAGTTATAAACTCCTCTAAAATAGAGAGACCCATCGTCCGGTGTAGAAATACACTGGCTACTCTACTTTTTGATTCATTTTCCAAAATGAGTATAAAAAATAATTCAAGGATTGTTAGATTTCTGAACAAATTTTCAAGCTAGCTTTCACATAAATATTTTCATGAAAAGTGTCAAAATTTGTACATTCAACATNGATTGTTAGATTTCTGAACAAATTTTCAAGCTAGCTTTCACATAAATATTTTCATGAAAAGTGTCAAAATTTGTACATTCAACATTCAAGAGTACCATAAGAAGTAGGAAAAGTCAAGTTTACAAGATAATCGGAACAAATATGACTTTTTGAAAAATTAAATCCTTATGTATTTTGAAGTTTCAAATCTCANGTGTAGATGTGAGGAGACTCGTAATCTCACAGTATCCAAACGAGGCTATAATCACCAGGGTCAATAAGTATGACTTATAAACTCTCCTCTAAAATAGAGAGACCTATCGTCCGGTGTAGAAATACACTGGCTACTCTACTTTTTGATTCATTTTCCAAAATGAGTATAAAAAATAATTCAAGAATTGTTAGATTTCTGAACAAATTTTCAAGCTAGCTTTCACATAAATATTTTCATGAAAAGTGTCAACATTTGTACATTCAACATTCAAGAGTACCATAAGAAGTAGGAAAAGTCAAATTTACAAGATAATCGGAACAAATATGACTTTTTGAAAAATTAAATCCTTATGTATTTTGAAGTTTCAAATCTCAATTAAAAAAATATTATTTCTTTAAGCAGTCCTAGATGCTTAATATTTTACAACGTTTACTATGTAGTATACTACTCTTGAATAATCTTAATATTTTACTACTCTTGAATAATTTATCTGACAATGTTAACAAATTTCAGATAAAAATGTTACCGAGACAGTATAATTCATCAAACCATACGAGCTAATTCGATTATACGCATTATTTGGGCTACTCATTTTATTTATATTTGCATGCATAGATATGCATTAGAATTTGTGAACATGAAATTGTTTATAGTCCAAATATTTTCTTAAAATTTGCAGCCTTGGACCCTTTCCTGAATGTAGTAGTAAAAATTAATTCTATTATGTTGATGTTATTTTCCCCGATCGAGGATCCCCGGCGTTTCCCGGGAATCTATTTCCCTGAAATCCCCGATTCCCTGATCGGGGACGGTCTTAAATTTAAATCTCTACTTCTGACCCTAAGCAGGAATAAAGCCTTGCCGAGTCCACTGTCTTCGAAGGGACGGGGAAACCTTTGACTCTACACACACATTTACTGTTCCGATGGGAAAAAAGTCTTTTGTCTCTCTCTTTCCTCGCCTCCCAGTGGGTCACACCAACTCCAACAACCTCACACAGAGCAATCAAAATGAACCAACTATACTCCTCGGTTTAACCTAATTACTCATTTATTCCATAATTTCTTCTAATTTAAGATGATTACTTCTGGATTAAGACAATTCAAACTTTCGTACCTTTTCTTTAGTTGAATGCCAAAGCACTACCTAGGTGTTACCTGCAAACCTTCAAGCGCCGAATGAACCACTTTCTCTCCCGACACACAGGAAGGCATCGGTTTTATTCAATCGGGCCATTACGTAGGAAACCGAGTTTCCTTTGTCCTGACTTTTTTTCTACATTTCGTGGTTAGTCCAGATGGACATCCCGGATAACCACATCTGGCATGACTATTTCAAACCGGATTCAACCCATGACTCACTTTCTCAGAAATCAATTTTCGCTTCAATATCTTTTGAACCTAAACCACGAGGTAATGAAAGCTCCAGGTTTTAATCCGTATGGCTTCTGTCCATTAGGATATACCACTTCTATTTTCGTATGAATCACTCGCTTATCCATAAGGAAGTTGACTTTCCTTACACAAGTATACAAATGGTAAGGATACAATGTCTTATTAATATGTAACCTATATCACGTTTCTACTATACAGGTTCCATAAAAATTGAAATAAAGTTTAAAATTAAATCAAATGCTGAAAATGACCACCGTTGGTACAAGCAATATTCAAGGCGGTTGAAGAAAACGAGTTGAATGTTTTGGAGCATCGGAGTAGAAATCTTTGCGCAGTTTTCAGTGATTGTAAATTTGCTGTCCAATTTGTAACACTGGTCTAAAACCAACTCTTTTACGTCTTTTATGTAGCCCTACGCCAAAAAGTTCATGAGTTTCAGATCTGCTAACATGGCAAACCAAGCAATTGGGCTCTGACAGTCAATCCATTGGTTCGGAAATGCTGTATCAAAAAGTTGCTAACTTCATGAACCGATGCGTAAGTTCGCCAAAATTAAAGTTTGTTATATCCAATCTATTCATCTGCGGCAAAACCTTTCTGTAATTATAAACTGCAAAAGAAAAATTAAAATCTTAAATAAAGCACCCGTGACTACTTTTTAGACACTCATCTGACTGAACCATTTAAAAATAATTCTGGCCATTTATATTCTTGTCAAAGTGAAAATTGCTACCAGCTGTATATTCAGAATTCCTGCCTAGACGTTGGTATTTGGTCCATTTTGTGACTTGTTATTTTTCATCCAGCCAAGGTTATCATGCAACTAGTAAAGGAAAGTCAGTCGATCCATTAACCCGTTCAAAAAAAATATGGCTTCAAGATGAGCGTAATCATCGTCAAGTAAATATTGCATAAAATACCATTTTGTAAGAACGGAATTTTTCGTTACTCAAAATGTTCCTACAGATGTCCTTCTCATTCCACCTTTTTTTGTATAGTTGACATGTTGTGACAACAGAATGGATACAGCAGAGTTATATGGATTCGTCAGTTTCTGCTTATTTAGCAACCTTTGATTTTCTTGTACGTCGCGTTGTTTATGTTTCCTAACGGCGTTGAACAAAGCCGTGTGGTATGGAATGTCCAGTCCAGGGTTTGCTATTGCAAATAAAAAGGAAGTTTTGTGCTACAATTTCTATGCTAATAAGAAAGCAGAACTAATAGAACTCTCTGCGCCTTCGTGAATAGATTGCACAGCTTCAATAATTATACATTTCAATTAAATTTTAAAAGATACTCAGTTAAGCAGCTATATTTAACTATGTAAACAGAAACAAGAAATATTAACAAATTAAAAAAAGTAAGAGTAACACAGAAGATGTAGCTCTGTTGTTGTCCATTTTGACTCTGAGGGGCTACTGAATCTGTTAATAAATGCTTACTGGCTTCTCAGTTTTATTTTAAATTTAAAAAAACGTGGCTCCTGTGATCATAGTTGTTGCATCTGGTGTTAGTATGGTTTCAAGTAGAGAAGTGCTGTGACTACCAGATGTAAGGGTATTTTTTGCTCTCAAATTACTCGGTTTATGTAGGTAGTTAGTATTGGAGCCATTTTGGATGAGTAAATTTTGATAAACTGTCTATAGTGATTAAAATGTCCGAGGGCTATTTAGAGCTGCCGAGTTGTTTTCCTTGTCGGAAGTTTTTAACTCCGTTCACTATGCTCTTGTCAAATTTCATGTTACCGTATATCTGACGAATCCAAATACTTTGGTCTCTGAGTCCGGAAATTATCATTTTATGATAGCAGAGTTAGTGTTTCTGCATGAGCTGGAAAACTTTACCTAATTTCATTATGTATTCGTCTATTCTTTCGCTGAAAATAATAATGTCTATAAATGATGTAATGATTATTTGTTTTAGTGCATTGAGTTTTAGGATTATGAATTTTGAAAAGTCACCGGACTTTATATTGTTATCCAAGTCTATCTTGGATGGAGATTGTTGTTTTTCCTTTATATTTTTTACAATAGCTACTTTTTTATACTTAAAATTGTTGCTTCTTTTCAGTTTCATCCAGTATGTTTCAAATTTTCTAATAAAGTTTTTTTAGGGACCTTTGTTAGGTTTTTGCTTCCCTACAGACTTTCTCCTAATTTACAGATAATAACTGATTTCGGTTCAGCCATTTTACTTTTGACAAGTTCATCTAATGGAGATAAGGGTTGGATTTTTCTGGGTGCACGTTCTGGGTGGAAAGCCCATAAGTTGTGTTTTCCCTCTACATCTGGCTGTTTTTTTCTTATTCTGAGTGTCTTGCAGAGGTTTATGACACTTTAGTTGTTAATTTCCTAGATAGATTCTGTTACAACAAAATCTATCTAAGAAAACCATGTGATTCAAA